>CAUYPO010116977.1:0-63426 GCA_963574435.1 Cheirogaleus major
CAGGAGCCGGGGCCTATAGTGACCAGTTTCATATAATGCTTCTGGGCTTGAGTCTAGGATAAACATTCCTAGGAAAATAGCTCAGAGCTATCAATTCCCATTTCCTCAAGAAGTGGCCAACTTCTCCAGGGAATGGGTGCAAGCCTTGAGCCTCCTAAATTTATATGACCCCAAGCAGGCCTTCACATTCTGTATTTCAGTACACAAGGTGATGCCGACGCTGCTGGTCTGGGACCACACTTTGAGAACCACAGATTTAGCTCAAAAGTCCTCCCTCTCGCAGGTCCTCTTGGACTTCTCACTGGCGTGAGCTTCCTTTCCTGGGCAGGGCTCATAGCACTCTGTTTGGGCCAGTTTTCAGGAATCTCTCACTTCCTTCCTTGGGTTAAACCAGATGATGAGACGGGAGCATAGGGGTCAAATGCCTGGCTCAGAGTTGGGCTCAGTCAACGCTAATTCCCTCTCCCCCTGTTTCACAGGTGGCAGGGGCTGGCCTGGGAGTCAGCAGGCTGTGTCCTTTCTCTCTGCTCCTAAGGGATGGTGGGAGCTCACAGGAGCCCCTTTTGCTCTGGATGTCAGAATTCTCATAGGGAAAACAGGTGGCTGGGCTGGCTTTCCCCAACCCCCCCCCTCACCAGGCCTTCGTTTAGGAGAATCCGTGAGCCCACAGAGGCCACAGGTGGTTGTCACTGTAGCTAGCACACTGCTCGGCATGGAACCTGGGTCCCCAAGTCCCGGGCTCCAGCCTCCTCTCCAGCCCCACCTGTGGCCATCTCTCCCTGCACACTCACACACACGAGTGTGCACACCCACGGACCATGCTCCCCTCCTGGGCCTGCCCAGCCTTTGCACGTCCAACCAGAGTATCATTCTGCCTACAACGCCCTTTCCCACTTTCTCCGTGAGATGGAATTCTGCTCGTAGGAGTCCTAGCTCACACGTCCTCTGAAAGGTCTACCTGACCAGCCTCTCCCCTCCCCAGCCAGCGTCCCAGGTAGCATCAGTCACTCCCTCCCTGGCTCCTTCAGCATTTTGAGAGGCTGTTTAGCCTGGTGGTTCAGAGGTCTGGTTCCAGCTGTGCTCAGCCAGGCCACGCCATTTAAAGTTCTGTGGCATTGAGCAAGTTATGTACCCTCTCCAGGCCCTGATTTCCTCATTTATAATACGTCAGACAGGTCTTCCTCGACCCTCATTTACACTGCTCTTTCCTGACTTATGACACATAACAGAATTACAATGAGATGATATGAGATGAGACGAGATGAAATGAGATGAGATAAGAGATGACGATACCGTGTTTCCTGAAAATAAGACCTACCCATAAAATAAGCCCTAGCAGGATTTCTAAGCATTTGCGCAATAGAAGCCCTAGCCCGAAAATAAGACCTAGTGATGGGCGTGGCTACGCAGCATATGTGCACAACCCATGCATTTCGTCGAGGAACGGTAAAGAAGACCAGCAGCCCTTCTCATGTGCCCCATGGTGACAGCTACTATCCCAGAGGTGACCGGAAAGGTGCGTGCAGCCCCACCAACAAGGTGGGCTCCTCCTGTCAGGTCCCGGCCATCCTGTGCGTGCTGCAAGCTGAGGCTTTGAGGGGAAACTAACACATCCCCTGAAAATAAGCCCTAGGGTGTCTTCTTGAGGAAAAATAAATATAAGATCCTGTCTTATTTTCAGGGAAACACGGTAGCTACCACCACATGGATTTGCTAGGAGGATTCAGGGAGTTCACCTGGTTAATCTTAGCTCTGGTTATTCTGAGTCATTCTGGTAAGTTCTCAGGAGTGTTTGACCCTCCTTCTTTGTACCCAGGGCAGAGTGAACAGCTCTTATCAGAATTGCCTGAGTAGGCCGGGCATAGTGGCTCACGCCTATAATCCTAGCACTCTGGGAGGCCGAGGCAGGCAGATCATTTGAGCTCAGGAGTTCAAGACAGCCTGAGCAAGAGCAAGACTCTGTCTCTACCAAAAAATAGAAAAAATTAGCCAGGCATGGTGGCGCATGCCTGTAGTCCCAGCTACTAGGGAGGCTGAGGCAGGAAGATCACTTGAGCCCAGGAGTTTGAGGTTGCTGTGAGGGTGATGCCACAGCACTCTAGCCAGGGCAACAGAGGGAGACTCTGTCTCAAAACAAACAAACAAAAAATAATTGCCTAAGTAATCGTCAAAAATGGGGGGACTGTGGACAAAGCACTTTCCTGGGAGCTGGGGGAGCCTCACGCACTGGCGTGGTGTGAAGGGTGCAGACACCTGGCTGCGTGGTGCCCTCGGCCCTCAGCCCCGTCCCCGCACGCCAGGAGTGATCCTCGACCTGGCTGGGGGCTCCTGGCCACTCTGTCTCCTCTAGAAGACGGAGCTCCTGAGCCAGCTGGCACCAGACACCTCCTTGGCACGGTCAGAACCAGCCCCAGAGTCACCCGGACTCCAGTGGGCTCCCTCCCCCAAGTTCCCAGCTGTCCAACGTGGCCAAGTCCTTCCCCTTCATGCCTTCAGCCCTGGTTGTTAGCACCTGTGTGGGAGGCCCCGTACGAGGAGTAGCTGGGGGAACAGAATCACAGGGAAATTTTACAGACATAACTTCCTGTTGTAAGAAAAATCATGTTTTCTTCATGTTTGAACACCGACCACTCTTTTGAAGTTAGTTGTAGAGTACAAACCATTAACGCCAAGGGCTGGTATAAGAGAAATGACATGGATGAATGAATGAATGAATGAATGAATGAATGAATAAAGCTGTGGATGACGTCCTGATGAATGAGCAGGTGGAAATCCTGCCCCCGAGGAAAGAAAGCAGCCGCGCTGGGAGGTGGGCGCAGGTGTGCTCTGCACAGAACCACATCTGGGCCCCTGGAGGGGGGGACGCTCTCCCCATCCCTCCCTGGCCCGTGGCACTGTGTACCAGGCTTAAACGCTTTTAGAAGGGGAGTCCCCAAATCTGTCTTTGGCAAACTCTTCTTTCTATGCTTCTTGGAAGGTATATTTTTCTTTACTTTCCTGGCTGATGCTCTATTTGAAAAATTCCAGTCTAATCATAGGCTACTCTAAGGAAAGGAACCTTCTCTACATTTCAGTGAGGTGATGATATTCACTTCATATTAACTCACTTTTGTCCGGTGCTTCACAGATTACAAAACACCTGCCTGCGCTAGTCCCCCCTGCACAAGTGTAAGACCCTCTGCGTCCTCAGTGCCCAGCACCTGACCCCAGGCGGGAGCTCCAGCAATAATGCTGGGTGGGCCCTCTCTGATCTGAGCCTCTAACAACTGTCACCGGACTTTTGCTATTGGGAACTGAGGGTCAGAGGGAGGGCATGCCTGTCCATGGAGACCCAGCCTAGAGCAGAATCTGGAAGTGGAAGTCACATCTCTGGGGATCCACCCTGGAGAAGGATGTGGAGAAGGGGCTGGCACTGGTGACACAGAGTGGGGTTCCCAGAGGAACGCAATGCTTTAGCCAGATGGACCTGCTTTGAACCCAGGCTCTGGGCTAAGTCATGGGACCCCCAAGTCTCTCATTCTCCATCTGTAAAATGGGAGGGGTGGACAGCTACTTAGCAGGGCCATTTGGATTAGGTGGGACCACATGTACAGGGCACTTGGCCCACAGGAACATGTCCCCCACCCCAAAAGACCCAAGATGACCTCCATGTCTCACCCTCTTCCGTCCCTGGCCTCCCCCGCCTCGCTCGGGGTGTGGTGGCTCAATAAACACATTCTCCGCTCTGCATCGGAAAGAGTGACATGAGTCAAAGAGCACAACACAGCTTCTTTGTTCCCAGATTTTGCAAGAAAGAGACATCTTAAGATCTCAGTTGCCGACTCCCTGGCATACCCTGGCTGATTTCCTGAAGAATGAATGACAACGGTGATTGCTACTTCACAGAGAGGAGGTGGAAAGGAAAAGGATGCATAATTTGTTAAGGAGCAAGCTTTTCAAATGTCAGAGACTTAGCAGCAGGGAGCTGCAGGCTAGGGGGCCTACTGGGACTCTGCTTCTGGGAACAACTGTGCCATCATTTTGCTCGATTAAATTCTGTATTTCAGCCCATTCTGCCTCTATTGATCTGCTTCAGTGTGACACTCCTAGTCAGAGTAGCTCTAATTGGCTCAGATGGATGGCTGCAAGGTAGACACTCTCCAAGGATGGCATGCTTTGGGGACTGTTCATAGTGACACTGGATTTTAACCAAAGATAGCATGGAAAGAGTGCAGCTTTAGAGATGGACAGGCATGGGTCATTCTCTGAATGACCTTGGGCAATATTCAGCCACCCTGAGCCTCAGTTTCGCTGCCTGTAAAATGCGGGTTGTGTTGTGACTTCCTAAAGCCGTTGCAGGGATAAATGAGGTCGGATGTGGTGCGGTGGCTGGCAGGAGGCAGAAATTGTTGACAATAAGCTGCTGCACTCTCACCAAAGCAAACATATGAATTCCGAAATGCCAGGTAGCATGATGGCTCTGTGAGCAATGTGGCACTAGTGACATCTGTTGTCAAATCTCGGAGATTCACAACCTCCTCCAAGTCATCACAAACCCAGCCCTTGCTCCTGCGGGCTGCAGTCTAAATTGACAGAATACAGCGTGAACACGGTGGCTGGAAAACCACATTGTGTTTAGGCACCTAGAATACGGGCTCAATTCTCTGGCTCTAAACGCTGGTGTTTCTATCAGTTATAGCAAATAAACACGCAGAGGCAAAGCCGGTCAACCGTTTCACACCTTTTAAGAAACAGCGAGATGAACAGTTTTCCTAAATCGTTGTGGCACAACATTTCATTTGATGATGTTGTCTGGAAACTCTACGTACTGTTTCCCAGGCCAAAACATATCACTCGTTTACAAGAAGAAAATCAAAAAATGAACTACCAATTCCCAGTAATGAGGGTTATTTGTTGATCATAAGCATAGACTTTATTCCCAGTGGAGGAGGGGCAGAGGCTCTTGTAGGATTAGGAAAGAAACAGCCTGTTGCACTCGCACACTGAACATGGAGTCGGAAGCCCTGAAGTGGAGACCTCTGATCCCCGGGTTACGTGACCTCGGGCAGGTCGCCTCCCCAGACTGGACCCATCTCCTCATCCTGAAATGGGCAACGGTCCTCCCCACCCGGCCTGCTCCCAGGGAGCCCTGCCACAACCAGCCCTTCATTCCTTGGCTGTCATTTAATCTTCACAAAACCCAGTGACGTTTGTGACTTGCCCAGGGTCACAGAGCTAAAAAGAAGCCAAGCCGGGATTAGGACTGTAGTCTCTCTGCTATCACCATGAACTGCAGAGTCACAAAATGTGAGCTATTACAAATAGTATGACCGTTAGGACCATCATGAGATTGAAGCACAAACAGAAAAACACTCATTCATTCATTAACAAGTATTTATTGTATGGTGTGAGCCAGGCACCCTTCCAGGTGTTATGGTGACATCAGGATTATGGTGACATCTGAGCAGAGTAGGGGAGACGTACAATAAGCGAGTAAATAAAATAATTTCAGGTAGATCGATTGCTATGGAGAAAGTAGAACATGGGTTTTCAGTAATGGAGGTGGGGGTAGGAAATTTAAACTGAGGTCAGGGAAGATATATAGGGGCGTCTAGGGAGGCCAGGGTACCACTGGGGTCAGCGAGCCCAAAGCCCTCGGAAGGAACTAAGCTTGCCATACTGAGGATCGAGAGGAGGCCAGTGTGGCTGGAACTTAGTGAAAAAGTGCTGGAAGGGGAAGGTGGAGATGGGGCAGGTGGGTTATAAGGCCTCGCAGGTAAAGAGACTAGATTTTCTGTTAAGTGAGATAGCAGTTATTTAATGCATGTAAAAACTGTAATTTAATTGATTTATTATTGAACAAATAACAACAGCTAATATGGCTGTTCAAGAGTCATAGGGTTCAAAATTCAGAAGTCCCAAGAAGTAGACAGTCTCCCTTCCATCCTACCGCCCCTCCTGCCCACATCCTCTCCCTGGAAACCATTTAGGGACAAGTGTCTTATGTTTTCTTGCAGAAATGTCATATGTGAACAATCAAACATGCACACACACTCTTCCGCCCCTTTTCTTTCACAAATGGTAGCATAATAGTCACACTTTGCTTTTTTCACTTTGTGTCTCTTGGAGTATGTTTGGTAAGAGAATGTTCTCATCACCGTTCGTTTTATGTCTGCAGAGTATTCCATTGCTTGGGGGTACGTACTGTTATTTATTTATAATAAATAATTGATAATCATTTAGGTCATTTCACTTGAGGGTTTGAAGGTAACATTCTGATTTATATTTTTAAAAAAATCCCTCTGGCTACTGCCAGGAGGATGGATTGTAGGAGAGTGAGCGTGGAAACAGTAGCCCAACCCTGCCCGTTAGGAAGTGACTGTTGTTATCCAGGAAAGAGAACATGATGGTTTGGGGCAGGATGGTGGCAACGAGGGTGTGACAGATCGACGGGCATGGGATGTGTATTAAATAGAACCAACAGTGCTCATTGATAGATCCAAGTACTTTCGAAGTACTATGGGGGGTAAATAAAATGGGATCAAAGACCACTTTGGGGCTTTGGCAGTTGGGGGGATGGTGAGACTCCCTTATTCTTTTAACAGCATTTTGTGTCCAACTTCTGCAAACAGAGCAGGTGGTGAAGGCAGGAGAACTATTGTCAAAGGTGGATCTTCTGCATGAGACTCCTCCTTTGTGTGGTCCCCCAAAATGTATTTTATGCATGAAGGTAACATAATTCTTATTTGGAATTTTCCACCCCACCATGGCTGATTCATGATCCCTATGAGTGATTTCCTCCAATCTCACCAGCTGCTCTTTCTCAGTCTACTTGGCAGGGCTTCCTCTGCCTGGTGTCTGTGCAGTGGCATTCCCCAGGGACCAGCCCGGAGCCCCTTGTCCTTCCTGGGGGACCTCATTGTGCCCTGTGGTTTTCAACCCATCCACACGCTGAGCCACAGCTTCCTGTCTTCAGCCCAGGCCTCTTCCTTGAGGTCTCCGGGGACTTGTGTGCCCATCTGCTTACTCAGCACTATCACCTGGATGTTTAATAGACACCCCACACTTAACATGCTCCAAACAGAACGCTCTTTTTTAAAATTTTTAATTTCTATTTTTCCCCTCTGTATCTCTAGAACAGATATTTTATAAACAGAACTCTTGAGCCTTTGCTCACAACCTCCCCTTTCCCGGGTCTGCCACATGTCAGTAAACGGCCGCCCCACCACCGGCCACCCAGATGCACAAGCCACAATCCTAGGACTCATGTTTCATCTCCCCTCTTCCCTTCAACAAACCCTGATGGTTCTAGCTAGAAGTATCTTTCCAAGACTATCCTCTTCTCTTCTTCCCCACCAACCCATCCCTTTCATGGGGCAGTGCTACCCCCAAGAGCCGCTTATCCACTCTGCCTCCATTCTGACCTTCCTGGAGCTGTTCTCCACCCACCAGCCAAATGGGTCTTTCCAAAGGTGAGGCAGCTCAGGCCACTCCCCTGTCAAAAACCTCAATGTTTTCCCATCTCTGCTCAGATATTATTAAAATTCTTTCCCGTGGCTTCCAACGACCTCCCACCCTCACCGATGACTTTCTCCCGGGCTCCTGTGCTTGGTCCCTAATCACCTGGGACCAGGTTGTTTGCATTGTCTCTGCACCTGATAAGCTCTTGTCTCAGTTCTTCACCTCCAGGTGGTCCTAACTTGAAAGTCACTTCCTCAACTTGATCTGAAGACCTCACCCCCTCCCCAACACACCCCTACTCTCTGTCACATCACGCGAATGTGCTGCCTACATTGGCGGGAGTGGAACCTCTTAACAGTTTGCCAACTCCGAAGGAAACTGTGTGAAATTCCCAGGTAACTGGCACCATAGTCCCCATTAGTTCCCTTGACATTTTAGTGCTGCTTATGGATTCGCGCTTTGGGCAGCTGCATAGATAATCCCTCCTTTGATCTGGCTCTACCTGGCACATAACACAATAAATGTCACGAAAAATGTCAGCCAGGATTACTGTGCTTCCTTCACCAACCCCAGCACACAGAGTTTCAATAAAGATTGCTTGATTGTCTTTTGTCTAATTCAACGTCATTTTGATTATTTGCTCTTTTTTGGCTTAAAAGTGGTGTGAATTTCATTTTGACAAATGAAATAATTTTCCCAAAACGTACACAATCACTTTGGCAATGTTCAGTCTTCCTTTCTCTGCTTGGTAACGGCGCAGAAGAACTACACAGAATCACATGAAATGACTTAAAATACGTTTAGTTCAAAGTCTGTCATGTGTCATACTGTTTAACAGTTACCTTGGGCACAATTTCCTTTAAGGACACCACTTCATTCCAGTACGGCCACTTCAATGATTTCACCAGCAGCTTAGAGAGGTCCAGGGATTTCAGAGAGTCGGCAGGAAGCCGTCTCATAGATCATCAAAGTCCATCTTCCTCCTTTCTCAGACAAGAAAACAAGTACCTGGTAGGGCTGGTGCCTCCCTTGTCAGAACAGTCGTGTTCGCTGAGTCACACCCAGTGGATGTTTCATACACAGAATTGTATTCTGACTGCAAACGCATACCGTGCTAATGAATCGCCCTCTAACCCATATGCAGGGTGCTCCATCTGTATAGTTACATGTATTAATACATCAGCGTTCTCTGAAGTAGGCTTCAGTGTTCAAGATGATCCATTGGGGTGGGAGACTATTAGTATTTATTAAATATATTCATGATTATGTTTATTTAAAAATAAAACAGACACTAAGCTTTACTTGCATTTACTATGTGGCTTGACCCTGAAGGCAGCTTTGGGTCATGTGTCATGGACGGTAAGCATGGGAGTACCAGAGTGGTGGCCTAGGGCACACTCCCTAGTGTATTGACCTTTAGCACGGAACTGTGTATTCCAGTGTCCCTGCTGCAGAAGCCATCAACTCATCAGTGGGGGTCATTTGATGGAACTTAGATCCTGAAATGATAGAATTTTTACAACACTCTAGAAGTTGGTTGTATATATTTCCAGATTTTTTCCCTAAGCCTCTACTAACAAATGGTTATATTTAAAAAAAAATAGATTCATTCTCTACATACACATATTTTCTTCCTTTAACCATATGGTTTGGGCATCTTTTCATGTCAGTATATATAGCTTTACCTCATTTTTTTTCCTACCTTATTTCTTTTGCATAATTGCATAGACTTCAGTAGCCTTTCCTCTCATTACAAGATTAATTAGTTACTAAAAAATTCGTAGGGTGAATTTTCATAAATGGGAAAGATAATTACTATTTTAACTGATGGTACACAATCACTGCAAGAGTTCATAAGCAAAACATACATATGATTCTCAAAGTTATGAAACTGAGAAAAAAAAGAACCCAGAATGATAAAGACAAAGGAAATAATGCTTGTGAAGTTGCTGCTGTGTTTGTCGCTGCCGTAACTAGCAAACTTAACCACAACCCACACCAACAACGTCACTATAGAGAAGGTTGTGTGGAGGCTGCGCCGGAGGCTCGATATTGGTCCTAGTAAATGCAATGAAACTCCTCACAGGCCAAAGCGGGGATGATATTCAATGAAAATCCTCCAACAGCCGAAGTCTTGAACTTGCATGGGCAAGACTCTCCCATAATATGGACACACTATAATATATTTCCCAACTGCCCCTTTGTTTGGATGTTTGGGTTTGTATTAATCTGCTAGGGCTGCCATAACAAAATATCACAGGCCGGGTGGGTTAAACAACAGAAATGTATTTTCTCACAGTTCTAGAAGCTGGAAGTCCAAGATCAAGGTGTCGGCAGGTTTGGTTTCTCCTGAGGCCTCTCTCCTTGGCTTGTAGATGGCCACCTTCTCACTGTGTCCTCACATGGCCTTTCCTCTGTGCGTGTGCACACCTGGGGTCTCTCTTCTTGTAAGGACACTTGTCCTATTGGATTAGGTCATAGGAGGTCATTACCATGTGACTTTATTTAACCTTAATTACCTCTGTACAGACCTTACCTCCAAATAAAGTCACGTTCTAAAGCACTGGAAGTTGGGATTGCAACACATGAATTTGGGGGGGGGGCACAATTCTGTCCATAGCAGAGTTGTTTCCTGTATTTCTCACTAGATATTTCTAACCTCACACACTCCTCAATCTACACCGATTTCATTTCCACCCTCAACATTCCACCACATACTTCCCTCCTCTGCATGCTGCCAGGTCCAATTACAATTGTCTCTCCTGTGGACAACTGCTGTGGTCTCTTTCTAATTGGTTTCGTGGCATTTATTACCCTCCCCCTAACCCATTCTCCACATAGACATTATAAAATGTATTTCGGATCTAATCATCCCCCTCCTCATCTTGATACTGTCCTCTGACTCATTGCTTTTAAATTAAAATGCAAACAACTTAGGGTGGTGGGTAAGGCCTTGCAGGTACAGGCTCTCTGTCCACCTCCTTCATCACCCAACACCCTCTCTCAGCCCACTTCATTCCAGCCACACTGACCTGCTCTCATCCTCTCCGAAGGGCCAAGCTTTTTCCTACTGCAGGGCAAGGGTTGTTTCCTCTGCCAGGAAAAACCTCCTCTTTGTCTGCAAACTCCAACCCATCCTTCACATCTCTGATTAAAAGTCAGTCTCTCTAAGTAGCCCTCCTTGCCTCCCCAACACTTGTCAGGTTGCCACTGTCCCAAGCTCCCACAGAACTCTGGGATTTTCTTTGCAGTGGATATTACACATTGTCCTCTTTAGTATGATTGCTTAACATGCATCTCCCCCGCTGGATCGAGAGTCCCCGGAGGGCAGGTACCACTTGGAAACCGTTCATTCCTGCCTCCCCAGTGCACAGCCCAGTTCCTGGCAAAAAGAAGGCACACAATAAATATTTACTGAATGAATAAACCCCCTGCATTTGGCTGTTCCCTCCATCTGGAAGGCCTTTTTCATTCTTGTCCATCTGGCAAGTTGAGGCCAGCCAGCTCCTCTCTCTCTGATTAGACTGAGAGTTACTTCCCGGCAGGGCCTGTGTCCCCAGTGCCCAGTAAAGGGCATGGTGGCACACGGTAAGCCGTCCAACTGAAGCAGATCATTTTCACCTTGCTGTGCATCCAGGTCCTACATTATTGCCCTACTGAAGTTCTTTAGTCAAGAAGCAGATAAATTGGGTTGAAAGGCATATGGTAAAAAAAAGAAAAAAAAAAATAGAACAACAAAAATAAAAAATAAAGGATAAAAAAAAAGAAGCAGATAAAACAATTATCAGTCTTCTGCCTGATTCATAATGAATATCACTGGTAGAAACAAATAATACAAAATAAAATGGACAATGGTTAAGATAGCATCTGCTTGCAAAAATTCTCAACAAAATCCTAGCCAACTGGATACAAGTGCTTGTCAAGAAAATAATCCATCACAACCAAGCGGGCTTCATCCCAGGGATGCCGGGATGGGTCAACATATGCAAATCTATAAATGTAATTCACCATATAAACAGAAGCAAAAACAAAGACCATATGATCCTCTCAATAGACATATAAACATATTTTTTAATTTCTTTAAAAAAGCCAATTATATGAAAATTAGTATATTTCCTTCTTCTCTACCCCCCCCCAAAACCTCACTTGCTTTCTTCATTTTCCCAGCCCTCATTAGGGTATGGATATCTATGCATTAGGACAGAGAGAGAGAGACAGAGATAGAGTTGTTTGTGATTCCTCTCCTCAGAAAACCTCTATCCAAGAGTCTTCAGTTCCAGATTCAGCTGGGGAAGATGTTTTCTTCTGCTTACAAAATTCCCAGTGATAACTTCAAGTTTGTCACTTCCATATTAAGATGAAATATTTATTTTTGCAGCGTCAGCACCCAGCAGAGGGCTTCAGACATCATAAATGCTCAATAGTTATTTCTCAACCTGGATTTAAGAACACATTTTCCACCCCCAACACCAAATTTCCTAATTTATTTTATAATTAAATCATCCTCTCAATCTTATAATAATACTTTTACTCATTATATTTGTCACCAGCTGGACTCCTCTATTGTGCAAGTTAAAATGTTTAAGACTAGTGATGTGCATATATGGATGCATGATTAAATCTTGGATAAGATTTAATAATCCAGTTATTTGGTTCATAAACAGCAAAGTGAATGCAATTAGCAATATATGCTGCTTACTTGATTAAAAATTATTCCTCATTTAAGCTAATAATAACTGCCTTCATTGATTGAGCACTTAATGTGTGCTAGGCAAATGTATTTATAAATTATTTGAATCCTTACCACAACATTTTTATTATTCTATTTTTATTGGTGGAGGATTTGAGTATTAAGTAAGTTAGATACTATGCATAATATCATCCTCCTGATTTTTACTTTAAAGCTCATTTTTGAATAATGGTGTTTTGCAAAGATAATAAAATGACTCTATCTATAGTTGGCTAAAATATAGCAGAGTGCTAAATCAGTGAGCCAGCTTCCTATCTCACCTCAAAGCCAAAGCCTGAGATTGGCCAGCGCTATGTTATCTTTCTCCTAGCAATACGTACACACATACCACCCCCAACACAAACACAATCTCTCTAAACTCGTCCCTTCCCATTCATGCCTTCATTTATCTATGTCACCTAAACTAGCTTCCCTGTCCTTCTCAAAACTCTCCAAACTTACTCTTGCCAAATGATTTACATTTTCTTTCTGCCTTACTGCTCTTGCATAGATACCTTCACAATAATTTGATCTATTTCGTGTCTCTAACAAAACTTCTCGTTATCAGTGACTGCCCAAATTTAAATAGCAAACCTAACCCACAGGTCTCCCTATCAAAACTATCTGCTGTATTTTTCTTTAAAACATTTACTGTGTCTTTTTTTTAATGTGTGTCCTCTCTCTAGATTGCTAAATTGATATGGGTAGTGATTATTGTCTGTTTAGTCTGACACTGTATCCCTATAACACAGATCATAGTTTGGAACATAGTAGGTACTCAAATAATATTTCTGAAATGAATTAATGAGTGAATTAATAATGTGTGAAAAAATAACTGAAATCTATACTAAATTAGACAAAAATAGCAGTTATCAGCACAGGATTGATTATAGTTAAGCTACATAATTAACCAAAAAACATGTCTTTGGTAGTCAGATAGGCTTAAAATTAAATTCATCACTGCTCTCTTATTCACTATGTGACCATAGGGTAGTTAGTACTTTCTTCAAGCCTTGCGTCCTTTAATATGTGAAATGCTAATAATTTCTCACAGACTTATTAATAAGAAGAGATGTGCTAGTTAATGGCATTTCCCTCATTTTTTTCTTCTCTATATCCTGTAGGGTAAGATACACATATGGAAAGGTAAAGTGAATATGAAATTTATCTTCCAAACCAGAACTCACTTAACAGTGAAAGAGGGCACATTTATAATTATAGCGGGACAGCAGACACACATCAAGGCTGCCCTAAGCAAACCAGAACATATGGTTGGCCTACCTAACAGGCACACATAAATTCACATATTAAAAGGAACTAAAAGCACACCAAGTATGCTGGGCATAGTGGGTTGGCACTTACTATCATTTGTATCATTTCCAGAGGCTGGAAATCTAAAAACAACATTTCCCAAGACACCCTTGCAGCAAAGATTTTTAGTATGAATTAAGTTTTGCTAGATTAATGCATCATATGAGATTCAGAGGGTAGAGGAATAGGAAAAGGCATTCTTTCTTTCCTTTTGCTGTTGCTACAAACAAGTACAGTGATGTTCACATTGAGATTTTCTGCAACAGAGTCCAGTGTACAGCCACTTAGTAGTTTTTCAGAGGAAACTGCTGCAGTGTTGGCATCCCAGGCCCTGTATCTTGGCCACAATGGTATTTTCTTAAAGTTAGATAGAGAAAGATGCTCCCTGGCAAAGCCAGTTCTGCATGGAGTGATTCTGAGTGTTAGGCCTAGAGAAGCTTCAAGTGATTGGTAAGCATCTACATTTTCATATTAAATGCTTTCTGTCAGTGATTGCTAGTAATTGCTTAGGCAGGTTTTTGTTTCCTGCAATTGAAAGGTGACTAACATACCAAGACGCACAACAGATCCTCCCGATTCACTGCTCTGCTTCTCCACTTAATATCATCTTATCATAAGTAAGTGAGTAGTCTTGGCCAATCTCCTTAAATAGCATACTAATGAATGTGGAATATGTTTTCACTTCAGTCATGAATCTAGGTGAATTATTACGCTCTCTAATTGGTTGCACCAAAGGAAGTTTTAACTCAAATATGTCTGCTATGAATAAATATTTCTGGGAGAAATTCTCTTGAATTACATGGTTAAGCCACACATGTTCATTAACATTCTTATCTAATTTTGGCTTTTCTGATATTGAAAATACATAAGGTCAAATTAAGTAAAGTTGTTAATAATGAATGCATGTGCTGTGCTGTCTAGATAAAACTATGCTCTCCTTTTAGAAGGTTAGCATTGCATATCCACAGGATTAATCTTTAATTAGTAGCAGATTCAGGCTGATATCTACTGGCTTCCACTTTCATTAACAGGAAAAGATATGGTCAATGTCTTATAGATTTTTCTGGGATAGGTATCATTGATGTAGTTATCTATAATAAGAAAGAGTTTTTGCTTACATTTTGAAATGCTTAGGTTGTCATAATGCACATGAATTAAGGTATTTTCATAAGACAGTATAGATGTATTAAGTTTTGTTAATCTGAAGCATTTCTAGAGAGGCTTATTATTAATTATACTACAAAATAACATATATATACAAAGATCAATGCAATATTTTCAGATGTTTGTGGTTGAGAAAAATATCGCATATCTTGACAGAAACAACAGGGGTTTTATGAGACTGTTTATATTTTTGTGAATTTCATAACTCTGAATGTGAAATGATGAGCAGTGGCTTTTCAATAATTCAATATTTCAATAAAATATTTTAGCCTTAGGTGAAGCTGAGTCAATAAGAAGTGAATATAGCGTATGTTTAAGACCCCACCGTCAGGAGAACAAAGCTGTTTAGAGCCAATTTGTTTGCTTGAGGATTGAATGAAATCCAATTGTGCCTACACTATGCCTACAAATATGTAAAATTCATGAATGCAAATGGATAACAGTTGGAAGGGAACAGAACTGTTATTGTAGTTGATCTGATAGTATGGTAGCATTTGGAATATTTTAATTTTATTTTCAGGTTATTGGTATGATAAACACATAAAAATATAGTAAATTAATCTTCTGCCTAGCATTTCATCCCAGATGACATGGCTGGTATCTGAATATTTACTATGTACTAGAGCAACCATATGATGTACAGTTTGGTCAAGTTTTCTGGTGATATCTAAAAGGCTGATTCAATTATGCTTATATTAGGAAGGGGGAAATGGAGTCCAGGGACACTGGGGCTTACATAGACCAAGTGATTCCCTGTTTCTGGTAATGGCCAAAAAAAAAAAAAAAAAAAAGAATGAATATAACCTGTTAGCAGTCAGACTCTTTCATGTTAACCAAGGAAATGGAACAAGAGGAGGTATTTTAAGAATAGAATTTCCATACAGTTAAAGATAATTGTAAATAATAACACATAAATAATAACATACTACTTTTCCGACATACAAACACAGAGAGGAAAATGGCACAAACTAGGGAAGAATATACAAGAGAAAATGAGGACATTAAAATTATATTACCTCTGGCTTACAAAAACTATTTCCAGGATGCAATGACTTATTTCATATAAAGTTTAGAAAATCAAAATCAAAATATTTCCTCTGTTAGAAATTTTCAGAAAGGTTGTGTTTGAAATAGCATTGTGCCTTCAGGATTACATATTACTTGTAAAATACTAAGATACCAGAGAGCAAAGTAAAAGACCCCGAGGGATTTCAAATCTAATAGATTTACTTTAAAATGTGTGGTTTTTTTTTTTTTTTTTTTTTTTTTTTAGGAAATGAGTTTCCCATAAAGGGACACTCGGGCTATCAAAACATCTACTGAAAATAAAGTGAGTGAAATATTCAATGACTTTTCTCACAATAACAGAAGTAATAAAGAAAACCATTGGCAACAGTAACCTCTTTTAAAGGCAAAACTCCTTTCAGGCTTAGCTCTTCATTTTTCCTCTCTCTTTATTTCAGTGGCATTATCTGCCATTGAATAACTGAACTCTATTTATCAGGGTCAACACATCTGCTAATAAATGCCAACATCAGTTTTCAAGCTTTGCATTTTCAAGTTTAATACTGTACTTAAATGATACTAAAAAGTTTAACTATTCCTTTATTCCATTCTGAAAGCATAAATAAAATATATGGATCACTGCAGTTTTCGCTTATTTAAGTAGTCTTTCTGTGAAAACATTCTGCACATTATCTGAGTTCTATAATCCTTCATAAATAGCTCAAAGTCTCAAGATGAAAATTAAAATTAAATTGAATAATTCGCATAAAACTTTATACCATTCTCCAATGTGGAAAAATATATTATTCTAAAATATATTACTTATGGCAACCTTTGAAAAAGTCTCAGTCTTTCTTAATGTTTTCTAATCTTCAATATTCAGAAATCATTTCAAATTATTTAGCAGCTAAATTTCAGACAATCTCTTCTTTTATAACTTATATACTAATAAAATAGTAATATAGGTTTAATGTGCATTATTTTGAGATATTTGAATATACAAGTCAAACATTCTCAGTAGATAGCTGACTCACAGTTGGGAAATCACAAGGAAGATACAAACAAGTCAAACATTTTATAAAATAGTTTTAAAATCACTAATAATCTAATGAATATTCATTTATGTTTTGAGTGTTATGTATATGTCAAGTAGTATGGAACACAAAGAAGAGACAGAGGAATAAAGTGTTGCCTATTAGATTGAAAAATATATTTAAAATAGCACCACATTGGTGAGTTCATAGAGAATTTGGAAATCTAAAATAATATCAATTAAATTATAAAATGGTACAATATTTTTAATGGAATTTGGTCATATTAAATACTTTAATTATGTCTTCTTTGACTCAGCAATCTTACTCTAAGGAATTTTTCCTATGAAGGTAGTTACAAGTTTTTCTAAGAAAACAATATTATATAAAAGTATTATATTATACCTTGCTCTTCTTACTTAACAATATATTTTACACAAACTAAACATGTAAAATTTGATCCCAGAGTATTGATTCACCATAATGTATGTAATATTCCCCTATTGATGGATATTCAGATTGCTTTTACTTTTTTTTCTATTTCAAGTGAAGTTTAATAAAAATCCTTTTAGCACATTATTTTTATGTGATGGCGCTTCAATTTCTATTGGATCAAGGCCCAGAAATGAAATCGCTGGTTCAATGAGTATGGTACATAATCCAAAAGATTATGGTTGTGCTACATCTTTTTGACACTGAATATGATCAATCTTTCAGATTTCTGTCAACCTGATATGTTTAAATAGAACTCATTGTTTCAGTCGTCATGTCCATAAGGGATAGTAAAGTGCAAACTATTTTCCTTGGTGGTCATTTGCCTTTTTCTTCTATTAATTTCCTGCTTATATTCTTTGCTCATTTTCTTGTGGCTATTTTCTTCATTTTATTGACATGTATAATTTCTGATAGAAAGCAGAAATGTTAACTTCTTATGTGTTAAATATCTCATATATCAGATTGAGCCACATGCATTTATCGATTTGTAACAACTTTTACTATAAAAAATTTATAATATGGTTCAATCAAATATTTTATCTATCATTTATCATTTGACTTTGCTTATGATTACTTTACCAAATAAAAAATTTAACTCCATGTAATCCATACTATGCATACATTCTCTTATGTTTTATTTTAATATCCTTATAGTTTTATTGCTGCATTAATATTATAAAATAGTACTTTTTGTCCAAAGAAATGGCTCTTTTTAGTCCTTCAAAATTAATTCATTAGTAATGTTTCCAGTTATTTGTAGAACCGGAAAATTATTTTAAGCCAAAATTTTTTTCAGGTTTCCAGAGTAAATTTAACCTTTTAACATTATTTAAATATGTACAATGCATAAAACTAGGTATTCCAGTTTTCTTGATTATGATTCCTACAAAATGTGAAATGTAAAATGCTCACAGGTTAAATTTAAACTTTACCAAACATAATATAAGCACAAGTCATATTAATTAAACATGACAAATGATGGTTTAGCCTAAAGGAAAAGTGCCATTTGCAATGAGGAATTGGTACTGATGGCTGTGGTTCTTTTTCTTATTGGACCGACTTATTCATACTTCAGTGGACCACATGATGACTCAAAATTCTCAGTCTTTTTGGCTTCTGAAACCTTTGTTCAGTCTAAAGCATATTGTGATGGCACTTGCACTTCACTTTTCACCAAGGCATCATGAAGACCATCTCTGTACTTTTCCAAATAGCCTGCATATTTTAAAATAATGCTACTTGGAAGTAGTGAATACCCATACACAAACAAAAATGCAAGCCCTAAATCAGATGGTTATACAATAATTTATAATATATGTCTGCATTTTATTATTTATATTAAAATAAAAAAATACAAAATGCAAAATTTATTGTAGAACATTTCTAGAAGCATAGGAGTAAGTCCAGGAAATACTTTTCAGTATACTAATGGGTGAATGCTGCGCGCTCTCTCTCTCTGTCTCTCTCTCTCTGTCTCTCTCTCTCTTTAACAATGCAAAAACAGTACAACTGTTCAGATAAAAAACAGAGTAAAAACAGACCATATATATGCATTTTATACCAGCAATACACAAACACTCCCCTAGGTGTTCTCCAGCCACGATTCTCTCATAAACCCTGTGGATGCAAATTAATCATGGCCATTTACCAAGGATGAAATTGAAGCTCAGAGAAATTTTAAGAATTTCCCTGAACCACACAATTATTAGGCATGAGACTTAGTTTTTAGACCTAAGTGTGTCTTTTCCAAAGCCTCTTTCTGCTGCCAGCCCTGAAGCAATGACTTTCAGATGAGTGTGTGCTATTTAACTGGTTCCTGCTCACTACATATGGCTTCATTTCACTGCTCTCGTATTTGCTGCAAAATGTTAGAAAAGGCAAACAACTTATTGAAGAAATCAGCCTATGGCAGTCAATTTAATTCCAAAGCTCTTTCAAAACCCTGCCAATAATTTTATCTGTTTTTCCCTATATATGTATGGCTCCGTATTTGCAAAAAAATTTATATAAAAACATATTTTGTCATAATTAACAGCAATATGATTATGCAGATGGCCTAAACTCACACAGGCATACAACAAAATGACATAAATGTAGAAACAAAAAAAATTGGGGGCATCAGACTGGCATGTTTAATTCCCTGAATGTTAACCTAAATTGAATTCAATGGTACTTTCACCAAAATTCCCTCCTGCTTTACACCTGAAAGCAGATGGAGGCAGATTGCATCATGAGTTCAGTCCTTTCAAATTACAATAGTTTATGATGCTCATCTGCATTTTAATCAGATACAAAGGATTTATTCCTGTAATACATCAAGAAAGCCTATTTTCAGCACTTGGAAATGCATCAGAGAGTTTATAGCCAATCAAGTAAAATATGTTGCACATTTTTACTTCGTATCTCTTTCTCGTGAGTATATAATATTATATGGGGAGAAGTGTCGGCAGTTTTATTGGAATTTGTGCATAATCCTTTCAAAATATGGATGGAAAGGTGATCTCATACTCAAAATTCATTTTTATTAGAATTAACTCCTGTTTTAAAAGGAGTTAGATTTTGCCATCCAATTTAATAATCACTTATTTAAAATATGTTAGAGTCTAGTAACAAATAAAGCTCCCATCTACTACAACCTTCTTTAGATCAAATATGAATTGGTCAGCATGCATCCAGCCATTGGAAATTAAATAGGGCATCAGAATAGTATTTTTGTATGAGAAGAAGAAATTTCATCACTTCTGTTAGAGAAGTGATGGGATTTTCATTTTACTTTCAGAGAATGTTATATAGTTATTCATTTTTATAATATAGGCAATTATATAATCAAATCATGGTCCTCCATATAGTACCTTTGCCTTGAATAAAACAAATTTTATTTTCCCACTTAGCAATCAAATTATTAAAAATTTGGGGCCAGGCTTGGCGGCTCACACCTGTAATCCTAGCACTCTGGGAGGCCAAGGCAGAAGGATTGCTTAAAGTCAGGAGTTCAAGACCAGTTTGAGCAAAATGAGACCCCATTTCTATGAAAAATAGAAAAAATTAGCTGGGCATGGTGGCATGCACCTTTAGTCCCAGCTATTTGGAAGCTGAGGCAGGAGGATTGCTTAAGCCCAAGAGTTTGAAGCTGCAGTGAGCTAGAATGATACTACTACACTTTACCCAGGGTGACAGAGTAAGACCTTATGTCAAAAAAAAAATTGCAATGCATTGCTATTTTCTTTCACTAGATTTTTATACATTAACTGAAAGATAAGACAAAAGGTAATAAACTATTAAGGGTCCAAAAATAAAGAGAATATTAATGAACTCATTATGTTGAAAAGCATGTTTTTATGAAGATAATATATTTAAAATAATATGCATTAATTTGCAATCTTTATGACTTTGGTTTAAATACATTTTAATAAATAGATATACAAATGTTCTAGAATTAAAATCATCACAGATTCTCAATATTATATTACACTTTGGCAAATTTAATCCTATAAAGACATTAGTTACTAATATGAAATTTAAACAATCATCTCAATTTTCTTGATAATCTAAATTGTTTACTTATCTGCAGTTTCTCAAATAGAAATAGAATATATTGTCTTTATCTTTTCAGGTGTTTACTGCTCTATTGTTAAGAATAGAAAAGAGAGAATTTTGTCAACAAATTAATAGTACCTTGTTATTTCTGAACTAAATCACAATCTTTCAATAAATAAGTGTACATATTTTTAAAATGAAATTATCTTTCTATAGCAGCATAGAAAAGACATGGTAAGAATTCAGTTTTGTAGACAAAAAAGCTTCAGTCAGAGAAAGCAAATTAGTACAAATAGTAACCATAAGCCCAACATTTATTTTACCAGTAGAAATTGATTGAAGCAAATGAAGCACAGTTTCACTCTTTGTAGAAAATAGAACAGAGGGGATATCGTTAGCATTTTGGAAGCAGCTGTGATAGCACATAATTTATATGCTTTTATTGGAAGACCGGAATTTCCTTTGCAGCTTAGCTACTTACTGTGTGATTTTGAACATATTTTTTTAGTCCCATTGAAACTCAGTAACCTTAGCTATAAAAAAATATTATTTTTTTCTCTCCCAAAATAGTTGTGAAAGGTTAATGATATAATGTATATAAAAGTTTTATTAAACTATAAAATTATAAATGTTTATTACTTTTTTTTGGTCTCTATCACCACATTCTAAAGTCTCTATATATTTCTCAGAATCCGCTTTTTGTACGTTTCTAACCAGATTTTGTCAATGAGAGGTACAAACCCAAGACTTGGAAGTGGAAAGAGAAGTAGATGCCATTAAATCTGCAGCCAGTGACAGCCGTAGCCAGAGGCGTGGCAGAGGGGGAATCCCCAGCTGATCTAGGAAACCACTGGCTGAGATCTTCACTCCTGATTTCTCCAAGCTTAACTCATTCCTCCATGATTTTTCCTTCTCCAAATTCTTACAAACTTTGCTTAGTTTTTTTTTCTAATATTAAATATTTTTCACTTTATCTAATATTATTATCTAATATTCACTTTTCATCTAATATTAAATATGTAGTGATTCGACTTCTGTTCTTATAGCCAAACCATGAATAATACATTCACTTTTTTGTTTATATCAACTGTTGGTGGTTGACGGAATGCATGGTAGTCATTTCTGAACATGAAGTAATCAATAAAATCAAGAGGTTTTTAATTATTTAACACTGCAATTAAGTAAATATTGGCACTGTTTATAAGCTTTCCACCTTGTAGTTACCTTCATGCTTGTCTTAACTTTTAATTCTCAAAATCTATGTTTTTTTTTTTTCCTCCTCAGATTGTGTCTCTCTGGTTTTCTTGACTCATCTAGGAATGTGCCCATTTCACTGAGTTGATTAATTTATTGGTATGTAAACGTTCAAAGTATTTTCTTATATTAAATAAAATAACTTTATTTTGGCAAGTTTGGAGTGATATACTACCTTTCTTTTCTCTTTTTTAATTTCAAAATATGGGGGTACAAATGTTTTCATTTACGTGTATAGATTTTGTAATCCTTGAGTCAAATAGTGTTCATTGTACCCATCAGATAGGTTTTCACTCATTCCCTCCTTCCCCCTTCCCCTTCTTAATTTCCACAGAGTTTTACTTCCCTCTGTGCACATGTGTGCTCATCAGTTAGTTCCAAGTTAATAATGAGTGTACGTGGTGTTTGCTTTTCCATTCCTTAGATACTTCGCTTAGGATAATGGTCTCCACTTCCATACACATTGTTGCAAAAGACTTTAATTCATCCATTTTAATAACTGAATAGTACTCCATACATACATATACCACATTTTTTAAATCCACTCATGAATTGATGGGCACTTGGGTTGATTCCACATCTTTGTAATTATGAATTGTACTGTAGTAGACATTCCAGTGCAGGTGCATTTTTGCTAAAATGACTTATTTTACTTTGGGTGAATATCTAGTAGTGGGATTGCTAGATCAGATGGTAGGTCTACTTTTAGTTCTTTATTGTTTACCATAGAAGTTGTACTAATTTTCAGTCCTACCAACAGTGTATAAGCATTCCTTTGTCTCTGCATCCACACCAGCATCTATTTTTTTTTTTTTTGGACTTTTTAATACAAGCCATTCCAACTGGGGTATGGTGATATCTCATTGTAGTTTTAATTTGCAAGTCCCTGATAATTAGTGACATTGAGCATTTTTCATATGTTTATTGGCCATTTTTCTATCTTATTTTGGAAAGCTTCTGTTTATGACTTTTGCCTACTTTGTAATGGGATTGTTTGTTTTTCCTTGCTGATTTGCTTGAGTTCTTTGTAGATTCCAGTTATCAGCCCTTTTTTAGATATATAACTTGGGATATTTTCTCCCATTCTGTATGCTATTTGCTCTGTTGCTTATTTCTTTACGCATGCAGAGGCTTTTAAATTTAATAAAGTCCCAATTATTTGTTTTTGTTGTTTCTGTGATTGCCATTGGGGCCTTCTTAAATTCTTTGCTTAGGCCGATATCTGGAAGAGTTTTTTCAACATTTTCTTCTAGAATTCTTATGGTTTCATTCTTTACATTTTAGTCTTTTATCCATCTTGAATTAGTTTTTGTGAGTGGTGAGAGATATGGATCTTGTTTCATTCTTGGGTATGTGGCTATCCAATTTTCCCAGCACCATTTATTGAATAGGTCTTCTTTTCCTTCGTATATATTGTAGTCTGCTTTGTTAAGCAGACAATACAGTTGGCTGTATATGGATTGTTTTAAATATGGGTTCTATGTTCTGGTGTATTGATCTATGTATGTTTTTTTAAATTTATTTTTTGCCAATTTCATGCTGTTTTGGTTACTATAGCCTTATGTATATTTTTTAGTCTGATAACGTGATGCCTCCAGATTTATTCTTTTTCCTTCAGATTGCTTTTCCTATTCAGGCTCTTTTTTGGTTCCAAATGAAGTACACAATTATTTTTTCTAGATCTGTGAAATATGCCATTGATATTTTGATGGGGATTGTATTGAATCTGTAAATCACTTTAGGTAGTATGGACATTTTAACAATGTTGATTCTACTGATCCATGAGCATGACATATTTTTCCATATGTTTGTTTCATCTCTGATTTCTTTCCTCAGTGTTTTGTAGTTCTCTTTGTGGAGATCTTTTGCATTCTTGATTAAGTATATTCCTAGGTATTTATTTTCTTTGTAGCTATTGTGAATGGTATTGTGTCTTTAATTTGACTCTCATCTTGACTGTTACTGGTGTATAGGAATGCTACTGATTTGTGTACATTGATTTGTAACCTGAGACTTTGCTGAATTTGTTTATAAATTTCAAGAGTCTCTTGGTTTAGTTATTGGGTTTACTAGATATAAGATCATATTCTCAGCAATAAACGATAGTTTGACCTCCTTTTTTCCCAATTTAGATACCCTCTATTTCTTTCTCTTGCCTGATTGCTCTGGCTAGAACTTCTAGCACTATGTTAAATAGAAGTGGTGACAGTGGACATCCTTTGTCTTGTTCCAGTTCTTAGGGTGAATGCTTTCAACTTTTCCCTGTTTAATATGATGTTGGCTGTGAGTTTGTCATTTATGACTTTTATAATCTTGAGATATGTTCTTTCTATGCCTAGTTTGTGGAGGGTCTTTAATTACAAAAGTGTGCTAAATTTTTGGAATGCTTCTTCTGTACCTATTGAGATAATCATATGGTCTTTTTCATTTTTGACTCTAGGAATTTAAGTTTTCCTTTGTTTGTTCTTGGTCAATCTAGCTGTCAATTTTTAATTTTTTTCAAACAACAGACTTTTGGTTTTATTGATTTTATCTACTGTTTTTTCTATTTTCTGTTTCATTAATTTCTGCTTTAATCTTTATTCTTTCCTTCCCTCTGCTAGCTTTGGCTATAATTTGCTCTTATTTTTCTACTTTCCTGGGTTGAAGTTTAGGTTATTGATTTGAGATCTTACTTCTTTTTCAATATGGACATTGGCAGCCATAAGTTTTCTTTAAAGCACTGCTAGCTGCATCCCATAAATTTTGGTATACTGTGTCTTCATTTCCATTCAACTCAAAGTATTTTCTAATTTATCTTGTGATTTCTTCTTTGAATTATTCATTATTTAAGAGTATGTTGTTCAATTTTTATTTCTACATATTTATAAGTATCCAGTATTTATTTCTAATTTCATTCCAGTGTGGTTGGAGAACATACTTATTTATATTCTTTTAGTGTATTGAGATTTGTTTTCTTTGCCATATATAGGTCTATCCTCATGATTTTTTCTTGTGCATTTGAGAAGTATGTATTCTGCTATTGTTGAGTACAGTCTTCCATAGATATCCATTAGATATAGTTGGTAGGGATTTGGAATCTATGTTCTATACCCTGCTTCTGCCCCAGGTAAAATCTCTGAACATGGTTCCAATGCTGGCAATAGGTGTGTCATGCTTCTCTCAGAGTGACACCTCCACTTTAGAAACTGAGAACGTGGTAGCAGCATCCCCAGGTCTCCTTGGCTTGCCTCTCTAAGCATGTAACCTCTGTCACAAAAGCTGGGGAAATGTTTGGGGCTCCAGTGTATATTCACCAGTGCTATACCCAAGATAGAACCTCTGTCCCATAAGTAGATAGTGGGCTGAAAAGGTCTCCACCCCTGTACTATACTGATCGGGAGCTTAGCTTCAGCAATATGTAGCTAGAGGCAGGATGAGAGATGGTGATATCCTACCTTCCTGGGAGAATATCCCTCTGACTGGGGTCTGCAGGGAGAGGGAACACCATATTTTGGCTATATCAGTCTAAAATGGAGTTTCTATTGCACTAAACCGGGAGAAGTAGAGAGGGTTCCCATCTTGGTTCAAATACCACAGACTCACAATTCTTACTAAATTTTAGTAGACTTTTTCAAATAAATATTTATTCATTGGCAATATGTCTTTAGGGCCATTGAATTTAAATAGTGGTTGTTGTTTCATAATGTTCATCAGTTTCACTGGGAGTAAATACCTAAAGTGCCTCATGCTATAATGCCAGAAGCAGAATTACCCTTTTTCAGCTTTTCAAATCTAGTAATTATAAAATCCACTATAAAATAATGTATTTACATCAGGTAAATGCTAAGAAAAACTGCTGAGAAGAAAAGTACACCCCCATTGTTTTGTTACTATTAAAAGGAAGAAAAAAATAATTTCACCAATTAAATTCAATGCAGATTTTTGAAGCAATTTAAAACAACATGAAACAAAGCAAAAATGATTCATGAATCAGACATCTCTCAGAACCAAAACAGGTATGGAGAAATACAGCTAACAGCCTGATCTGACAGTATTTACAGAAAATGTAAGTAAGGTACAGAGACAACTTGTTTGTGGGATGATTGGTTAGTTGATTACAGATTCTCCTGTAGTTATCCAAAGCTCAGCTACTGTGATTAAACTCTTTATTGGTTTGGTTTGTTGAGCCCAGTGCAGGAGCCCAGTTTAAATCAACGGCCTCCTACAAATTTTATTTAACACTAATCTCTGTCTTTGTTCCACACATGTGGTCCCCAGAGCTCTATATTATGGCATCATCATTCAGATTATTTCTCTATTATTCAGTATCTTCTAGTCCAGTGCTTATCAAAATATTATGTACATACAAATAACCCAGAGATCTTGGAAAAATAAAGTTTCTTCTTCAGAGAATCATGCTGGGGCCCAAGATGTTGTATTTCTTCCAATCTCCATGTGACACTGATGCTACTGATCTGTGGATTGCTCTTTAAGTAGCAAGACTTGGGTCATCTCAAATAGCCACTTTCTTAAGATTAATCATCTATTAAATGAATTCATAGTGACTTATATATACTTATGTACCCCATAATGTTTTGGTCAATGATGGATTGTATACAACAGTGGCCCCATAATATTATAATGGGAGCTAAAAAATTTCTATCACCTAACGATATCATAGTCCAATGCATTACTGACTTATTTATGGTGATGCTGGTATAAGCATATATACTGTGCTGCTTATCATACAAAAGTATAGCACATGCAATTATGCATAGTGTATAATACTTGATAATGATAATAAATAATTATGTTACTGGTTTATGTATTTGTTATACTATACTTTTTACCATTATTTTAGAATAGATTCCTTCTATTTATTAAAACGAAAAGTTAACTGTAAAACAGCCTCAAGCAGGTACTTCAGGAGGTATTCCAGAAGGTGGCATTTTTATCATAGGAGATGATAGCTCAATGGATGTTGTTATCCCTGAAGACCTTCCAGTGTAATAAGATATGAAGGTGGAAGACAGTGATATTGGTGCTCCTGATGTTTCATAGGCCTAGGCTAATATGTGTGTGTGCCTTTATTTTTAATTAAAAAGTTAAAAAAGTTAAAAAAGAATTAAATAAAAATGTTTATAAAATAAAAATATAAGAAAAGATTTTTGTATAGTTATGTGATAGGTTGGTGTTTTAAGCTAAATATTGTTACAAAAGAGTCAAAAAGTTTTAAAATAGCTAACATATTTATAAAGTAAAAAAGTTATAATATGCTATAGTCAATTTGTTACTGAAGAAAGAAAAAATGTTTCATATATTTAGTGTAGTCTAAATGTATAATAGTTATAAAGTCTTTAGTAGTGTTCAATAATATCCTAGGCCTTCACATTCACTCATCACTCACTGAGGTAAACTGTAAACTCCATTCATGGTAAGTGCCCTATACAGGTGTACCTTTATATATATATTATATATATATACATATATATTTTTATACCATATTTTTACTGTACCTCTTTAGTGTTTAAATAAGCAAATACCATTGTGTTATAATTGCCTACATATAGTATTCAATACAATAAAATGTTGTACAGGTTTGTAGCCTAGAAACAATAGACTATGTTGTATAGCCTAGGTGTGTAGTAGAATATACTGTTTATATTTGTGTAAGCACATTTTATGATATTTACATGGAAAATTGCCTTAGGATACATTTCTCAGACTGTATCCCTATCTTAAAGCAGAATAAAACTGCATTATTAATGAGTAATTCAGCATGTTAGGAATACTCCCATACTAAACAAACAAACAAACAAAAAACTCACTCTTTTAGATGAAATTATTTGTTAGTAGTAGAAGAGCAAAAGAGAGATTTTGGATGTATAAGAATGGGCCCCTTTCAAATATGCAGTTATTCAGCTTGTAGGCGGGCTGATTGTACTGCAAATTAGTCCATCATCTTACAATTTCCCCCTACATTCATATTAGGTTTTGTAACTTCATAAGAAATTACCACAAGTCTAGCAGCTTAAAATAACACCTATATGTTATTCCACAGTTTCTGTATACCAGAAATCCCAGCTCAGTATAATTGGATTCTTTGCTCAGGGTTTTACCATGCTAAAATTAAGTGGTCAGTCTGAACTGAGATTTCATCTGAGCACAAGTTCTGCTATGGCTTGAGTGTTTGTCTTCTCAATACTTCATGTTGAAATTTGATCCTCCGTGCGGCAATGTTGGCAAGTGGGACCTGGTGGGAAGTATTTGCATCATGGGCATGGATCTCTCCTGAATAGATTAATGCCCTCCCTTGGGGGTGAGTCAGTTCTCCCTTTATTAGTTCCCACAGAGCTGGTTGTTAACAATAGCCTGGCACCTTCCCCACTCCTCTTTACTTCTTCTCTTTCCATGTGGTCTCTTGGTACACACTGGCTGGCTCTTCCACTTTCCACAGAGTTGAAGAAGCCTGAGGGCTTCACCAGATGCAGGTGCCCAATCTTAAACTTTCTAGCCACCAGAATCATGAGCCAAATAAACCTTTTTTCTTTATAAACTACCCAGCGTCAGGTATTGTTATAGTAACCCTAGGCAGACTAAGACAAGTTCCTCTTCCAAGTTTATTCAGGTAATAAATTGGCAGAATTCAGTTGCTTGTAGTTGTATGAGGTCCTTATTTTCCTGAAGGCTATTAGCTAAGGTTCACTCACAGGATCTAGAGCCTACCATTAGGTCCTAGCCAAGCAGACCTCTCACAACACAGCTGCTGATTTCTTCAAAGCCAGGAGGAGAATTTTCTACTCCAGTGTGCTCTGAAAGGTCTTGTGTAAAATAAGGTAATCACAAGAGTGATTATCCATCACTTTTGCCATATAATGTAACTTAATCAAGGGAATAACTATTCTCTATCACATTAGGTTCTGCCTGCACTGAAGAGGAGGGGATTATATTATACAATGGCATGTGTCATGGACAGTGATCTTAGAATCGTGCCTACAACGACCTAATCACATCTCATGAACACCTTGCCCATTTTTGATTTTACAGTGGTTCCTCAATCACTCCTCTTCTTTACAACTTCATGTTCATAGTCCTCTGTTAGTATATTTCCTTTGTTTTTCAAATAATCAAAACAAATCTTAATTATTCATTATTTAGACTGAATACACACAAGAAACATGTTTTAATTATTTCTTTTTAATTTTCATTTAACTGAAAACATGTCAGGATAATATGTTTAGAATTCTGTTTTGCACATTATCATTTGTCCTCTTGCAATAATTCTGGCACTATCATTGGAAAAAAATTGCCTTTTTATTCTATTTTGAATTTTTATATTGTGAGCCACAATGTAAATTATCATCAGTAATAATTATAATAATAACATTAGGATAAAATATTCTGTTCTAAACACTTCTAAGGTTCAAGTGAATCAATACAAAAAGTATAAACTGCAAAATCTAATAAAATATTACTTATGATTTTTGTCAGAGATATCAATAAGGAGATATTGAAACATTATTCTTATTTCTCATGTTTAGATGCTATAACACTAGAGAAAAAAATATTTAAATACAAAGATACCTTCAATGAGCTTTCATAAATATAGACTTCTAAATGCAAAAAAAAGATTTATAAATGCCTACAATAATTTTCTATTCATGGATCATATAATAAGTAATTCCATTGCTGATTTTGGATTATTTTTAGAAATTACTTAAAAATAATAACAGTTATTGTTTTTCATATTGAAAATAAATACTTTAATTTATTATTTAAAAAAGAACTCAAGCAATTTTATGTAATGGCAAATTTTACAATCAAATTATGGATCATAGGATAGAGAAAATGGATATGAAAAGAGATGAAAGAGATTTCTTGCAGATCTGGCCTATGAAAGAATGAAGTACTTCTTTTGCTATCTAAATGCTCTTTTACTATCTATATGAATTTTAACATCATATGTAACATATTATGAATGGTTACGGAGTTCCAAAGGGGCTCGATATTTTAAAGAAAATTTCTACATGCAATTATTTGATATATAATTCAAATAACTATAATTATTGCATAAGCCATTGTGATAGTTATCTAAACATGAATGTGGAAAACAATTTTTCTTAAAGATTTGTAATTATTTGTATTTAAGTTATATAAAAAGACTTCTATCTCTTCTTTATTAGTGATTAACAATGTATAATTTATATATAATTTTAAAATGATCATAAAATGAACTCAAGGTATACTTATTCATTTTACTGGGAAACAAAAATATTTAATATCCTTCCTGTATATTTACGTTTGTGTATATAGACTGTGTATGTGTGTGTGTTTATATACATCGCATTTAATATATAAAACACTTCTTTCACATATTCTAAAGCAAAGTATATAATAAACATAAAGCATATTTGATATAAATTAACCATGAATTGTGGTTACTTATAAGATTAGAAAGAGCTAGTCTTTAAAACTCCAAATGAAAAATTACTCCTCTAATTTTTCAGATAAATATTACCAAAAACTCCCTTTCATCACAAAACCTAAACATGTTGTAGTGTAATTATTTACATATATGTTGCCAGGGTTATCATGTAAGCTCATCAAGGAAATTATTTTTCTTTAACTCTCTTCAAGCCAACCTAAAATGTATTATTATAGTGATTTTTCTAAAATATAAATTTAATTATGTTATTAACAAAACAAACACTCTTCAGTGCCTCCACAGTGCTTAATGAATCAAATTTAAACTCTTTGTTGACAAAGGTCTCCTTTTTTCCTCTTTTGATTTATTTGGTGATTTTCAAAAATATTCAAATTGCAAAATCAATGGTTTACAATATACAAAAATAGCATAAATATGCCACTCTTTCTTCACTTCATATAAACTGGTAAAGGTAGTAAGGGGAGAGTTTTAGCTCTCCATTTGTGTCCATATACATAGTCTTGAAATCCAGCTCTTAGGCAAAACTCATAGATCCTATAGTCCTAATAATCCTATAATCTTAATACCCCCACTGCTCTGACAGGAGACAGAGCTCAGGCTGTCATGTGAGCCATGGGGAGTGGCTGTAAATACAGATGAAGCTTTATTAGCTCTGCTCACCTACTGCCGTGTGGCCTGGTTCCTAACAGGCCACAGACTAGTATCTGGACCTTTGCAGCCTGGGGGTTGGGGACCATACCTTTAGAGTTTAAAGGTTAGTGTCACATATCTGAGCTCAAGGTAGGGTGTTAGGGTGAACATTATCCCCTTTTGCAACTGAACAAATTAGAACAAAGGGAAGTTAAATTTCTTTCTATGTTCACATAGAATATAGCTCTTTCTATTGCAGAATATTATTAAACAATCTTAGAAAAACAGAATTAGAGGCATGATGGGGTAACTTTTAGGGGAAATAAAAATGTATAGTTTTACATATATTTAATAAATATATTTATTATATTATATTATATATTTGATAAATATATTATCAAACACTGGACACTGCTCTATGGACTCGGCTGCCACAATGAACAATACAGACAGGATTTCTTTCTTTCCTGAGCTTACTGTCTAGTGCAGGAGATTGAAAATAAAACAAAAGCCAAATTAAGCGATTTGTATAAACACACACATGAAGTCATTCCCCTCTATCCAAAAAGCACCTGTCTAACATAGTTTGTATTGTACACTCATTCTTCTTCCCCAAAGGAGATAACTGGAAGTCACTTTCAGATATTGTAGTCAGAGTTCTTTAGAGTGGTCAGTACAGTCAAATTTCTTCTAATTCTTTCTCCCTATTTAAAAACCTTAGAAACAAATGGAAACATAATACTTTCTCTGTATTATATAGTGAAGAAAGAGAAGAACTAACATATAAAACATATTTTATTTGAAATAGAATAAAATGGGAAAGTTATGCCATGCAACATGCAAGGAAAATATATTCCTCATATTTGTAAGTCACAAAACTCTAGGGAGCATGTATCACATCTCTTCTCAACTTCTTGCCTTCACCTTTTATTTGAGCTGACTGGGGCAGATGAATGCTCCTTTGGGAAATCCTTTTTAAGACCACTAGCTAACTATGTCACAGCATAGGAGATAACACTTTATGGCCTATTAAGTGTGATCCTGAGAAATGTCCCTATATGATTCTGGTCCATTTATCTTGATTAAGGGACATTGCTTCAGAGAATATTATGAATCCTGAAAAACACCTGCCAACCCTCACAAGGCATGGTTTCATTATAACTGACCATATAACTAAATTTTTAATATGGTATTCTATTCTTTTGTTATATAAGGCTAGATGTTTCTGGATATAAAGGTGCTTGTTTAGAAGAGTAAATTCCATTGTACTTGATTCCTCATTTTTTTTTTTTTTGCCAGACATATACTTTTGTCAGTTTCAATTATTCATGCGGTCAAAGGTTATTCAAAGGTTCTTGCGGTCAAACTGATGAATATCCTCCATTTCTGAAACTGTAGCAATCATTTTTTCACTTGTTTAATAAATACTCTTTTTTTGATAGTAAACATAATCACTGTCATTTGCAGACCAATTGGGCATCCTGTCCATAATAGTAACAATAATAATGTTGATAGTAATGATAATCTTCCAGTAATCAGTCAAAAATATTTCTAGCTCTGGGTTTTTCTGTGAGGTTCATTTCCAAGCTGACTCTTAATTTCTTCATTTAAACAACTTCAGTATCTAAGTCATTTACTATCTAGCAATCATTACTTTGGAAGAGATGCAGATCTTTCATTAAGGCTATTCATTCAGGAAAACTGAACAATGCTAAGTACTTCTGGAAGTTCTTTCCACGTGGAGGAATTCCTTTTTGAGTGAAAATCTGCAGCATTCCATTCTCGGCAAGTGCTGGCAGAACCTGGAGAATCACTGTCAACCTCAATCAAGTTATCTTTCTCACTTCGTTGGCTAGATAGCATCCCTTGAGATCACAATTGTGGGCTAAGAGAAGGTGAATATATAATGAGCATAAATAACTCCATATTAAATGTAGACACTAGTGAAATATAAACTCTCTTGCTTTGTCACCAATTTTGTGTATTTTTATACCACTGAAATTTTACTGCAATGTGGGCATAGAGAAAATATATTTCTTTTTTAAATTTAAATAATTATTTTGCTTTCATCCTCTCAAATGCCATATGGTATGCAAATCTGTAAAATAACAAAAATACAGATTATCATACTCTTCTATCACTCCTGTAAAATTAAAAATGAACTGCACCAAGTAAAAGACAGTTGAGACATTGCTTGGCTTGTGTGGTTCTCTTCAGGAGCTACAGCAGAGAATAAGCAGCTTGCTCTACTGATTGAAAATTTCATAACTCCAGTCCCTGTTAACTCACTCAGAAAACACAGCTGTGCATGCTACCTCTGAATGACCACCTCAAAAAGATGCATTTTTAACAGTCATCATCCTCATTGGAATTCTGTGTTTTGTGATAAAAGCAAACAACTATCAGGATTGAAAGGCCACATTAACATGGATAAAACAAACCTTTGTCACTGAATATTCTGTTGCAGACTACTCTGAACACATGATTTCTGTACAAATTACCTCTATATTGAACGATAGAATAACATATTAGATTTTGGATATTTCTTAATTTGTATGTACCTATTAATATTACTATTTATTTATCTAAATAATCCTTAATACGTTTCAACAGTAAACACACTAAATATTTGACACCATTCCTGTGTAATGAAATTTCTCCTTTATTTTTGGAAAGCATACATTTTTTGGAAATGCATTAAAACTAAAAAGATACTGAACCTTTTCAGAGGACTAATTTATAAAGAGTTAGCAATAACTGAGAAAAAGAGAAATTCTCATACTTTTTCTCTTTTTATTAGAAATACATACCATTTAGCTCCTTTTGAAAGTAAAAAACATTGAAATTAAAATTCCTATCACATGTAATGTATGATTTTGTGAAAAATAGAAGCTAGTATTTTTTTAACTATATTTATTATTTATTTGTTTAAACTCATTTTTAGTCCATAACATATTAAGCAACGATTGTAAAAATAAGAGTAAAAAATATTGTTTAATGTTTGTACTTGTATTCTCTTATCTCATCAATAAAAGTTACTTTTAATTTATATACAATATGTTGAATTATACTTACTCTTGTATAAAAACATCCTGTGAATATTTCTTAAGTCTCTTTGGTATTTGTGTCACTTTTTGTCTTGTCAGTAAGAAAATTTATACTAGCATGATATTATTCTCAATAATCACAAAGGGCTATTTCTTGGCACAATTTTATTTCATGTTCACAGGAAACAATGTGAACAGTGGTCCCTTGAGTTATGCTACATGAAAGTTACTAACATCTGTACTGTCTATTATGCAAAAACAATACATTTAGAAAAAATATAATGGCGAAATTACAGACAGGGCTAGTCTTTGAAAATAACTTCAGTGGGTTTAGTTTTATTTGACCTAATTCATCATGCTTGCTTCTCTTTGAATGCTCCTTCTCAATCAATGAATTTGCCTCATCTCAAAGCTTAGTATAATAGATTAAGAGTCATGGTACCTCAGGGAAAAAAAGCCATGACACTCATTGCGTATCTTTACATCATCTATATATTAATATGTATCCTGTGTTTAGATTAATGTACATTAACTTGAGGTTAATATGTCTTCCATGATTTGCTATGACAAAAACTGAGCATGCAATGAAAATGAGAACATTGTCCCCACCTTCAAGGTGTTAGCAATCTGATAAGGAAGACAAATGTGTAAATCTACTCATCATACCATATGATAAAGTCCATAATGGAAAGAAACTCAAAATAGATGTATCCCATAGAGGGTAAGGGAATTCTGCACAAAAGCTATAATATCACAGGAAAAATTAAAAGAATGAATAGAATTTGACCTATCAAAATGTGCTTATACTTTACAGAGCATGCATATTTCTCAAAACTCTTAACTAAACTTTATGTGACAAAAATTTATTTCCCCCAAATTTAGTGCAATATTTTAAATAAAACAATCTGTGGAAAAAAGAAAACCAGCCTGAGTTATATACCAAATGCGACTGAAAGAATTTCAGAATTACATGGAAACCATTTGAAATTTGCTTACTGTATCTATAATGTTTGTGGAAATAAGAAAAACATCACAAAGGTACACACAATGTTAGACTTTCTTGGCTTTTCTTCACTTGCCTCAATCATTTTCCCACAGTGTGTTTTATGTTTGACTCTTACTTTTGAATATTGTTCGGTAAGTCAAAAAACAATTGAAAATATTTTGAAGGAAATGTAGAAATGAAAGCAAATCAAGTGAAAAAATAATTTCAATGAAATAAAATTAAGATTTCTGACAAAGAAGAGCATACCAAAGAAATTGGATGCATGCTGAAAAATGCATTATCAAGATATGTACTATAAGTATAAATAATGAAATAAACTTATAAATTAGTATTCATATTTATTACATGACCAGAATATAACATTCTCTGTTGGAAAAACATGCAAAATAATTGAAAAAAAAATGAATGGCAAGACATCAAAGACTCAGATTCTCTACGTTGACTCACAAGAAAATGACAGCATTTAAGAAGTTAGAGGTGAAGGCAATGGCAGAGAGAAAAAAGTTGGCAATGGAGTTGCCTTTCAAAGCAAGTTCAACAGAATCAGTATTCAAGCTATGCTCATATCATCAAAATAACAATGGAAGATGCATTAACTCTCTGTGAGGATGCTGTTATTTTTCTGTTGTAACTAGTAAAAAATTCAGTTACTGCTAAACAAAATTTTATTGTAGATAAAACAGGATTGTTTTGGGAAGCAGATATTGCCCTGTAGGTTTATTTCTCAGGAGAAGAAATTGTCTGGTTACAAAGATTTCTAACTGGTTGACTCTACTGTTTCTCGGGCTAAAAATATGTCAAAACCCAATATAGCCTACCATTCTTAATAACAAAACAAAACAAAAAAAACCCATAGAACTATTTACTCAAAGAAATGGCCAAAGGAAATTGCTAGGTGCCTGGAGGTTCTCAAAGCCTGCTTGACAAAGCAGAACTTCTGAGAAATATGTATAGTCATTTATCTTACCCTTGGTAGGAAAATATCAGCCAAAGGAAAAAAAATTCTTATAGACAAGGCCCTAGATATTTCTGATTTCTTAACATTCAACCAGGAATGTAGAATATACACTAATATCCAGCTGATTTTCTTCCTTCCAACTATGGCATTGCTTTTGGGACCCATGAACCATGAGTTTACAATTCATGAGGTTATCTCAGTTGTTAAGATTTAATGCTTTCAATTACTTACGCAAAACATGGGGTTGGGTACAGATGTCAAATAAAAACCTTTACTAAAATATTTTTTGCAATATTTAACATTAAAAAGGCTTTAGAATTCACTGAACATGCATGGAAAATATTTTTTTCTCCACCAACACCAAGGGATATATAATAAAAATACTAACACCACAGTGTGTGGTTGATTTGAAAGACTTTGTAAAGGTGGTCGAGGATATAGTGAAAATTGCTCTCGAAGAGGGATTTTAACTTTAAAGAGATGGATGAAAAGAAGCTGAAGAGCTCTTGACTTCTCATGCTGGTAAATTTAACTGTCATACTTGTTCAGGAGAGTATACACCCCTGGCTTGAGGAAGATGATAACTCTAAGAGGCACATAGTCAAACAATAGTTGCTGTCTACTTTGAAGAAATGCATGGGCCATGCAAATGCTGAGAGAGTATTATCTTCAAACATGCCTGCTATATGGCAAAAAGCCTTCTTTTAATATTATGCTTGATGTCTCTTACTGTGACAGTTAAGATCCTCCAGGAAGCAGACACAAAGAAAGAATTAAAAGGGTAACATATTTATTGAGAGAAACACCAGTAAAAGTAAAGCAGAGAGGGAGCAGGAGTGTATGTGGGGTATTGCCTTTATTTAGATCACAATGCAGATCTGACAACTGTAAATGAAAAAGGAAAGAGAAGGAAGAAAGATTGTACATAAAGAGCATCAAACTCTGAGAAAATCTTGGCTAGTTGATAGGGAGCCCCAAAGCACAGGCTGTTCATTGGAGGCTCAGAAATGGCTGACTGTAGTTCCCTTGCTGTGCTCACTCATAGGGTAGAATCAACTTGAAGGTGTATGGCCTTGGTGTAAACATGGTAGCAGATCCTAAAGGTATAACACTTGAGGCTTGTCAGCTAACTACTCCTTGGAAAGATTCTCTGTTGAAGGGAGTTCTGAGGCATACATTTCCAGGGCTGCCACACTTAGAAAACCATACAAAAATCTTCAAGGACATAAAAAGTGTGAATGGAAACAGATTTCATTTTGCAATAATTTCCATATCAAAGCCTCATGCACCTTCCCTGAACCTTGCTGTTCTACTGTGTCTATAGCAGTAGCAAAATGATAGGGAAAAAATGGCGGTTCCTCTGGGTCTAATAGTGTACCTGAAGTTGCCCTTTATTACCCAACAACTCTTCTGCATGTCACCTTCTGCAATTAGTGACACTGACTTCTTCTCCATTCCTTGCCTCCTTCCATTCAGTTTTCTTTAATATCAGTCTCATCACACTTGGTGAATTAAAATGGTTCAGTATAGGAAAGTGCTTTATTTTTATTATACTTTTCCTGAATCCTCCCATAATAAATTTAATTAGTGTTATATTTTATTTGTGGTATGTATTTTAAATGTAAATCTTACACTATAGTGAGAAATGCATAGATTTTACTATTTGGAATGCAACTATTTGTTAACAACCAGATTAATTGTTTAGTGATCAGGAAACAATATTTTAAGTACTTTATGTTTTATTATGATAGTTTGATACATATAAAGATTTTTAAAATGTTTTAAATACATTTTAAGAAATTAACTTGGGATTTAGATTTATGTGGAAAGTTGTCAGGAACAAGAAAAAGTCAATATTTCTTTTAAGGTCCATGGCAATCTCTGGCCTCAGAATATGTTTCAAACTCTTGAAGATCTCACCCTAGGACTTCTATTTCTCCAGCCAAACTCATCTTCCATAGTTCTATATCTCACACTTTAAACTCTAGTGATACTGGAGAACTTGAATGCATTATTCTATTTCATATTTACATGTTTTTAATTATATTATTCTCTATGGCTTAAATGCTCCCATATATTTCCATCTTTCTTAACTTGGTAAAATCATATACCTGCTTGAAGTCTTGCCTTAAATATCATTTCTACTAGCTGGCTGCACATGCTCTTCTGTTCTTCTTGCTCCATAGATGCCTAGATAGATATTATCTTATCCCTTAGTTTTTTGGGTCAAAGAAGAGGATTTATGTTTATGTTCTAAAGAACAAGAACAATGTAAAAGGTAGATGTGACATACCTCCCCCCAAATTAAGCTTTTTGTAAAAGAAGAAAAATTTAATTATAAAACAAATTCTGCTTTCAAAAATTGCTCTTATTGTGTTAAAATTCTAAAAAGCTCTCATGTAACTACAGAACTGCTACAATTAATGTTCTACTTTCTAATCTAAAGTGCTTATCAAATGAATTAGAAAATATGAATCAATTGCATTTGCATTGCTTTGATGATAACATAACTAAACTTATTACTGAGTGATTTGTATCTAAAGTTCATTTTTCTCTAAAATGATTACTTACATAATCTTTTTCCTTGTAAATGATATGTAAGTTAAGGATTTTAACTGCCACAGTTACATATCTAAATTAAAAGAGTCATTTGGGGACAACTGAAAACTTTTCAATTAATATATTAGGATGGCTTTATTCATTTGCATGAAATCTCTGCTGTCTACCACAATTGTCAATGAAGAAAATAAAAATATATTAATTAGCAAAATGGCTTATTAGCATAAAATAACCTAACATACATTTTCCTATATAGAGAGCCTTCTGATATTTAGTTGTAAAAAAATTACATTTGCATTTTTCAAACTATCTGCTCTCATTTTATATATATAATCTGCTTATCTTAGGTATTGGATAAAGTGTCAATGAATCTGACAAGGTGGGTATTGGGACTTAATTAATCAGGAAGCATGGGATGCCCTGAAGCTGTTGTATACATGTCAGCATTGGCAAAATATCCACTTTCTACAAGCAAGAAGAAGTCATATTTCACAGTTATGATGCAATTACATTGTTATTTCACAGCTGTCAAAAAGCATAGTCTTGAAATATGACTTTTTAAAGTACATACTTAAAACACTTTCTCGACATTTTAACTAAGAATATTTCAGAGACCCTATGAATAATATAACTAGAAGCACCCTAAATAAAAAGACATGAGCCAATAAAATCTTTAATATGATTTTCTACAGAATAAAAAAGAATTTTATATTCTAGATTTAATGTGTATCACACGGCTTTTCATATATATCAAACAAAAAGTATAAAGGATGGTTACAAAATTCTAGATATTTAGTCTAACAAAAACAAATCTAAGGGTTGATCAAAACAAGAAATACATTTAAAACAGTAAGAAATTTAATTTTTTCTATAGGTTTCACAAATAGTTTAGACATAAAGTGAAAGATGTAGAAATACAACATAAAAAGGAGGAGATTGAGACAAAGGGATATATGAGAAGAACAATGAATGAAAATAAATATGATTTTAGTTCATAAAATGAACACAACAACCTCTAAACAACAACCTCTAAAATTTCTAAAACTGGACTATAAATTGGGCTTTGAGCTTCCTAGTAGGCAATAGAGAGAGGCATAATTAGATGAAATATTTACAGTGCTCATGTCATAAAATATAGACCAGATTATAAAAGCCAGGAGATATTTTTTGGTTCTAAATGCTTCCTGAAATAATTCCAGTGTGTTACTATGACAGGCCACTCTGTAACAAGTTCATCACATCTTCCAGAGCATACCTAAAATAAATATCATGTGAGTTTCTGATGAGTATTTCTTATAAAATTACTACAGGCTGAACAAAATTATATTTGGTTCAATACATGAAGACATCAGTGTGAGAGGTGAAAGCACAATATTTCTACACTCTGACCTTTGATGATGCAGTAGGTATAGGGATAAAAGTCAGAATAATTAAAGGAACAATTGATAACATATGCTTCAGGCAATCTCCATGAATCATAATATTATAAAATAATTATTAGTTATGAATAGTTGTTATATTTTAAAATCATACAGTAATATTAGCCAATTTTAGAAATATAATCTTAAGTGGAGAAAAAAGCAAGTAACAGAAAACTATAAATTTAATATCATTTAAGTATCATTTGCTTAAAAATAAGCAAAATTAAACAATATATTTGGGAATTCATATATTTATGTTAAAATTATAAAATTAAGTAGGGAAGTATAAACAAAAAGTCTATCATAAAGTATAACTCTGGGGATGATTAAACATTATTGCTGATATTCTTGGGTAAATTCAGCATGAAACTGACAAAGTTCCTGACTTGGGTCATTTTCTTTCAGATCCTTGTAATTAATTTACTTTTGAAACTTTTGTACTTCGTTTCTTAGAGAAGTTTCCCTAAATTGTATAAGATTCAGTCCCATCAGAAGCAGTAATCTTCTCAAGTAATGTTCTATTTCTGTTGGGTTATGGATATCATGTTTATTACTTTGATTCATAAAGTATGTTAGATTAGAGTGTATCATCTTATTAATATCAAACGTATCTAAAAAGAGAAAGGAAAATTGGCAGTATTATTTAAAATTATGTTATGTAGAATACAGGTGTTACACATGGTTAATTGAAGAATAATACATTATTTTGACAGTCCAGTGAGCACAGAGAAGATTTTAGGCTCTTTCCTTAAAATGAACGTAACAGGGATATACAGAGAAAAAGACAATCAAGCCACTTCCCCTTAGGATATAGCTCAGAAAATGATTGTGATTCTAAAGCAATGGCTAACCCCCAGAATTTCATATTAAAGAGAAGAGCTATGAAAATATTGTGCTGAAAATAATATTAAAGCAGTTTACACTGTGACTAAAGAGTTTGGAGAGTGCTTATGAAGACAGCTACATTAATGACTTATTTTTGCATAATAAATTGCCCCCAAATTAGCACCTGAAGACCACAGGCATCTATTATCTTTCAATTTCTGTGGCTCAAGAATCTGGGAGCAGTTTAATTATATCATTCTGGCATAAAGTATGTCATGATGTTGCAGTCAAGCTGTCAGCTCAGGATTGACTGGGGGATGATAAGCTTTGAGTTGTCTCACCTGTCTTTTGGCAGTCCTCAAAATTTCCACTTCCAGGCTCCTCATGCGGCTGCTGCAAGGCCTCAGTCTTCTCTATCTGTTGGCCGGAGACATCTGTTCTTTGTCACATGGGCCTCTTCCTGAAGTTACCCAACATGGCATCTGATTCCCCTCCAGAGTCAGTGATTAAAGAGAGAGGGCATGGAAGAACACCCCAGGAAAAAAACACTGGACTTACATGACCTAATATTAGAAGTGACATACCATCACTTCTACCATATGTTATTGTTTGCAAAGATTAAAGCTGGTACAGTTGTACATGTGGGGAGAGACTATGCAGGAATATGGATTCTAGGAAGCAGGGATCATTACGTGACATCAGAGAGGCTGCTTACCACAACAGCATTTATGACACATACTTATATTTCTGTTCTTTATAAGCTAAATACCTTATTCTAAACGGGAATTAAAGTAAAAAGAAGGAATCTTAAAAATATTCCTCTTATACTACCTTAAAATTAGTCAATTTTTGAAAGAATTTTTCACATTTAATAATAATGTATGTTAAGGTATAATATTTACAAAAGTATCAACAGACCAAGTGTCTGTAATGGGCTAATGCAGTTTAGCCACACCCAATTTCTTTATACTAAGTCTAATAATGAACATATATTCATATATCTGGTTATTTATTTTATTTCAGAGTATTACGGGGGTACAAATGTTTAGGTTACATATATTGCCTTTGTCCCGCTGGAGTCAGAGCTACAAGCCTGTCCATCCCCCAGACAGTGTGCACTGCACCCATTAGGTGTGAATATACACATCTCCTCCTCCTCCACTACCCCTCTACCACCTGTCTGACACCCCATGAATGTTACTACCATATGTGCTATTGTTGTAAAATATAATCTCATGTTGTACCATTTCCTTGAGGTGATGAAAAGAATTAACAATGGAGGAATAGTACTAATGCCCAATTGTTCGTCTTCTACCAAGTTGTCCTGAGAAGTCCAGCCTTGTATTTTATTAGAAGAAAATTAGCTTGATATGTTTGATATGTAAAATGGTTAATAAAAACAAATACCATGATTTGGAATAAATAAGTTGTAGAATGTATAAAAATTTTGCTCATTTGCATTATTCAAGCCAATAATCATCATTTACTTCAAGAACAGAAGAATAGAGGAGAAGAAGAGTATGCACAGGATACCTTACATGGTGATAATTTAGTTCTGAAACTAGTATTCATAGAGAACTAAAGTAATGATTTGACATTATTTAGTGTGAAACATCAGTATTTGTTACTAGCAGTTTTGGAGACTTTGGAGCCTTACAATTTCTAGGTCTAATCATAAAGATCTATGCTGTGCTTGCAATAATTACTTTTTTTTCTTTATACTTGGGATTGTTGAGTAGACGATCCCTGTCCTTTCCAAACAGAATGATTCTGGGTTATAAAAATCCATAATTTATTAAAACATCTCTTCCAATTAATCTTTTATTAACAGTAAGAGCAGCATAACCATAAGTAACCATTGAATTAAAACCCTTGTGTAAGAACGAGAGAAAGCAGAATAGGAAACAGTGAAATTTAACAGTTCTGAGTTGGTATTTCATGACCAGAAAATATATTATTACAGTTTTGATGTTCTTGGAATCCTGAAAATAATAAAAATCTTTTTCAAAAATATCGAGATTTTACAGAGAACGTGCTACTCATTTATTGCTATATGCTGTATGCTGACTTTTATTAGAGTTGACAGGCTTTATTTTTTTTTTCTCTCCCCCAAGTTCAATGAAAACAGTTTTCTCTCAAAATGTTTGTCACAACCTTTGGACAAACAAAAGCCCAGGGAGAAAAGTAAACATACGTAAACACACATCTATCAATCTTTTGATATTACAAACCGTTCAGGCAGGGGAATGGATGTTTAGAAGACTAGCAGAGCAACATTATTCTTTCACTTCTAGGTCACCTGCACAAAGCTTACTTCTCAAAAACATGTCATTTGTTGTGTTCAACTATCAGCAACATGACACTGGAGAAAATAGTGTCTAGCAAGGAATAATATTAGCTAGTAACAAAACAAAATTCATTGGTTAGATGACTACTCTAATAGACCACATTTCTAAAATATTTAATATTTTCTTTATTTAAAGAACCTGTTTCTCTTCATAGACTGAAACAGATAGGTTTTTTTGAGCTAAAAACCTAGGAAGAAAACTGAGGTCAAACTAAACTCTGAGAGTAAGTTTGTAGTAGTCATTTTTTTTCTCACAATCTGCCACAATCTTAACTAGTTTTCTAATAATGACACGCCATTGTTTAGGTAGACTCCCTATCGACACAATTACTTTAACAATCTAATGTTGTCTACATAGTAACTACATATTATAGTTGGTCCTCAGTATCCATAGTTTCTGTATCTGAAGATTCAACCAACCATGAACTGAAAATATTCGGAAAAGAAAACAATAAAAAATAACAATACAAAAATAAAACAATACAAATTAAAAAATATGATATAATAAGTATTTGCATAGTATTTACATTGTAGTTAATATTATAAATAATCGAGGTATTGTTTAAAGTATGTGAGAGGATATGTGTAGGTTATATGCAAATATCACATGATTTTATACAAAAGACTTGAACATCTACAGATTTTTGTATCCACAGGGGTCCTGGAACCAATTCCCTGCAAATACTGAGGGACAATTATATCTCTATATCTCTATGTTTTGATTTTACCATAACTAAGCTTTCAATTTTTCCCTTTTAAATTTTATTAATGATAAAATTATTCTCCTGCAGTAACATCAGGATGAGAACCTTAAGAAATCCTAATTTCATTACTTCTTTATTGGTCTCCTACCTATGGGCATCTCTCATTGTACAAACATTTGACAAAATACTTGCACCTCAGCCTAATTCTGATTCTTTCTCTTTCCATAGTCTTCAACTGTCCACAAACGTAGTCCCAATACCAAAAAGTGATATTCATCTCTTTCCATATTATTTTACTTCCTTCTAAAGCCTTGCCTTCTTATATTTTCCTTCATATAGTCTACACAACAATAACATTAGGTTGCCTTAATGCCCCACTCCACCTCCTGTACCCACCTCCTGTACTCTTTTCTTTCTTGCCTTTTTGTTTACATCTTATTTTATTCTACTTAGAGACTCTCTTTGTATTTTTCACCTGTTAAAAAATCCTACTAGCCAGTGAAAGAGGAAATAAAAAGAATTATTATGGCATAGATTTATTCTGTTTTCCCTGACAGGAGTAACCTAAAGATACTTGTTCATACACTTGTCTGGTTTTACCACTGGTTTGCAAACTTATTAAGGGGAAAAACTTTGTAAAATCCTCTCATAGATACTTTAGAATTAAGCCTATATCTGAGAAAGTGATATATAATTGAAAACTAACTCATGTGATTAACAACTAACTAGACTCTGCAGAACAAATGATTAGTTCACCCTGACTTAGAGAAATAACAATTATTCAAAATAAAACACATGGAGAAATAATTTAAAATTTGTAAACAAATAAACAAAGCATCAGTGAACTATGGGACAATATCCCTATAAAGTCATATGTCAATTTTACAAGCTCATGAAAGTGAAGAACCAGTTCAATTCATTAGCTGCTGGGGTAAAAAGAGAGATTTAAACACCTGTGACCACTCCCAAACAAGTGAGGGCAGGGCATAGAACAATTCCAGCTGATATGAACTTGCTTAGTCAGTGCGATAAGCCGTTAGTCAATATCTAAATTGCAATAATATAGTGTAATATATCATTCTCTAGAAATATTCCCAACCATCACTTTCATCAGCTTGGTAACTTGTCTAAACCAGTACTAGCACCACTCTTAGCAGATATTGTAGGCCACGTTGAATTGTAGGTGAGTGCCTCAATGGTTCCCCATGAGGTTCTTTTATAAGTAAGATTAAAATCTCATCCTCCCCTGAAATCCAATACAGTAATGCACCACATAAAAATATTTCAATCAACAACAGATTGTATATACGAGGGTGGTCCCAGAGATTGTAATATCATATTTTTACTCTACCTTTTCTATATTTAAATATGCTTAGATATACCAATATTTACCATTGTGTTACAATTTCCTACAATATTCATGACAGCGACATGCTGTGGAGCTCTGTAGCTTACACACAATAGGCTACCCCATACAACCTTAGTATGTAGTAGGCAATGCCATGTAGGTTTGTGTAAGTACAATATGATGTAGGCACAATGACAAAGTTGCCTAAGTACACATTTCTTAGAATATAGCGCTGATGCATGACTGTACTTAAATATACTTGTTGACCTGCCCATTCCTACAGTCACCTTATTATCTCATTAGCTATTTAAATTATAAACTTTCCAAAATAATGATTATATCCCAAATAACATCCCAAACTATTTTTTATTACTATGTCAATGCCTATGTCAAATATCCAATGGGATAAGTGGATTGAGGAAAATAATATCAAGTAAATAAACTGTAGTATTCCATACTCCTTCAGAGAGAAAGGTTCATATTGTTTAACAATGGAATAATTTTTTCTTCACCTTTTTAAAAGAATGTGTATTCCCTATCAGCACATAGGTTAAATTGCTATTTTGTGACTTTATTATCTATCTTGTATAAATTGGACACTTGTTTTCTATGTGTTAGAGAGCACTAGGGGTTATCATTTCAATTAATCAGGTAATCAGTTACACAGTCAATATTATCAAAATATTTATTCCACATGAATTCATTGTGTCCTTTAGTAATGCCATAATTATACCTCTATCAGTATAATTTAATGTATAAGTAATTTGTTCATACCAAGTGTGGTCATTATCAAGGGTATTTCCTTCCCATACATATCCTCTTTTTGACCCCCGTACTAGGTAGAAAAAAGATTATAGACAAGCTTCAGTGATTACATTCCAAAATTTTTATGGGGTCATAATGACTGACTGATTATAAAAGGAAATTCTGTACAGAAATGAGTTCCAAAGTAGCATTCATTAATTACAAACCATTGATTGCCCATGGGCATTAGCCTCTGATCTTCTACAATCTGGATCATTTCTACTAATTGTATATTGGATATAAATATTTATTCATGGTAATGAGCAGCTAGGAAGTTGTGCTGTAGGCTACATTTTCATTTTATATATTCAGGTATTCTGAGTTCCATATCCTTTTTGTAGTTTTCTTCTTTTAGCGTGGTATTTTAGGACTTCAGACTACACAATTCTGATTCCATTTCTGTTAACATCCTAAAAACTTCTCCATGAATGAATGAATACCCAGAATATTTTTATGTCTGAGTTCTAGCTTAGTAAACAAAAATATTGAGGTTGTAATTAGACCAGATTTATGAAGCTTCCCCTCCTCTTCATGGAATTCCTATTCCCACCTTGATTTCTGAAATAAAAAAAACCAGAGTCTCTCTCTGACTTTGGAGACTTTTCCTTCCCACTGCTTATTTTCAAATACATTAGGTATAACTTGTCAATGGTCTTCCTCCAGTTAAAATGGCACCTGGCTTCTAATTCCTATGATGATCTGGTCAATGAATTTTAAATATCAATAAATGTTTTTGTTTTCATAAATCATATTAACTCAGAACCTCCTCAAAATATTTCAATCACTAGCACTTCTTTCTTTAGAATCAGACAAATAATATCCACATTGTCTTCATAAATCTTGCTCTGATAGAACTATAATAACTTTCATAAATCTTTTATATCACAAGACTTTGGATAATCCATTCCTTTTGCGTTTTGTATTTTAATCTGACCAACTGACTAAGACTTTGTGCACCATTTGTGCATTATTATTTTAATACTTCAATGAACACAACCAAACAACATGTAGTTGGACATTTTAAGCAGACTCATTGTTCAAGTTTTTTATACTCCCTGCCTCTTTAAAAATCATTTTATTACTTTTATCCATAAATGATTTAACTTTTCACTTGAATCTGACAATCAATCAAATGTGGGACTCACTGCATATACCTTAGTAGGAATTAAATCTCTACAAGAGATGGAACTGTGCCCTCAGGGCATGTAGTAGCCTTTTGTTCCTTACTCCCTAATATTTTCCAGAAGGTATCAGTTCAATTTAATTAGAGAGCTTTGTTGAGCAGTTACTTTCTTATGAGAAACTCTTTCAGACATTACTGTGGAGATTTGATCCTATCACTCAAAGGTATAAATCATCACGTCTAGATTCCCTGTTATAGACTGAATGTTTGTGTCCCACCTGAATTCATATCTTGAAGCCTTAACTACTATGTGATAGTATTTGTAGAGTGGGCTTTTGAGGAGTAACTAGTGTTAGATGAGGTAATGAAAATGGGGACTTCATGATGGGATAACTGCCTTTATAAGAAAAGAAATCAATAAGGCTTGCTCTTTCGCTGTGTCTGTGTGCATGCACCAAGGAAAGGCCATGTGAACACAGTGAGGAGAAGGCAACAGTCTGAAAGCCAGGAAGAGGGTACTCCCTGGGAGCTAAATTAGTCAGCACCTCAATCTTGGACATCCCATCCTCTGGATCTGTGAGAATTCAGCAAATTTCCCTTGCTGAAGCTCCATAGTCTATGGTACTTTTATCGTGGCAGCCAGAGTTGACTAATACAGTCCCCCAAAATAGTTGCAAATATGTTTTGGAATTTTCCAAAATTCAAATAGACCCAGTAAGCATTTTTTTGAAGTGGTTCAAAAATTAAATTAAATTATTGCAGAATGTTTTCAGTGATCCAACATAACTAAACTCTTTTTTTTCCTTATTTAAACTCTTAGTCTTTTTATACTTGTAAGGCAGTTCTACTCTGTAATATGAGCTTTTATCAGTTTTAAAACTAATTTTTGATGAGTTTAATAATTACTATATCATCACGGTAGTTGAGTAAAATGCGTGTTAGTATCAGTAAATCCCATCTGACATCCATTGACAGTAAGTATCCTTAAAGCAATATGATGAAAAATTCTTGCATACATTATTATATAAAGGAAAAATGGAGTTTGATTTTCTTCTGCAGTGTAATTAAAAGGGAGAAATTGCTTTTCTTAAACAGATCACTGACAGTACCATATTGTACAGGGGCCTCCTTAATTTCCTGGACCCATGTTTGCACATTTACTAAGTGCTTTTTAGGTACCAGACAATTCTAAATTCTTTCCATCAGTACAGTCAATAGTCACACAATTCTATGAGTTAAGTGTCCCCACTTTACATGTGAAAAATTGAAGAATTTAGTTACTTACACGAAGCAACAACTCTATAAGTGTAGGATCCATGCCTGATATCAAAGACTATAGAAACAAAAGATGATCATGAACAATGTTTTATAGTGAAAAATGCTATGATCATATTAAAATGCTTTTTTCCTCAGACATGCTATGTACTATGAAAATGTGCTTTCCTCTCAGGCCTGGAACCCATTAGTGACTTTATTTCTGTGCTAGAGCCAAACATTTATTATAGCACTTATATATATTCAGCTATTGGTTTCTTTCTCCCAATATTCATGGTAAACTCTGAGAGCTGTAAAATTTCTCCATTATAGTGCAGTATAAAATAATGGAGAGTATTCTTGGGATATCATAAAGAAAGAACAATTTGAAATCTCAATAATCACTTTGGCCTTTTTCATACTCAGATTGAATACGAGTCCCTTCCCCTTTTGTTACACTCTGCTCTCTCTTGCACAATGTCATTCACCAAAGTCATTTTGCTTTGCTCAGTACACGATGATATTTTGGTTTCTTATAAATATTTATCTGATAATGAAAGGGAAATTTTAAAACAAATTGGACTTATTTGTTTCTGTGTATTGATTTACACTTTATATCATGCAATCTATTCTTCAGTCAAATGTTAATAATACTTTATCACAAGATTCTCAAAGTATCATTTGAATTAGATGCCTTTGAAAATATCTATTAATAAGAAAATTTGGTATAAGTAATTTTATTACTGGTTATGGGGTCATTATTGATGGAGAGATAAACATATCTTTTGCCTGAATTACTGAGTCAATTTAGGTAAAACAAAAAGTGAGAAAATTCAAGATCAACCTATCAAAAATTTAGAAAAATATCAGTGGAAATAGTTAGAACCATCCACAAAATAGACTATTTGACTAGATGAAATAAAAAACTAAAAAAGGATTTAAGCTCTTTGAAGCTCCCAAAATTGTCCATTCCTAGATTAGTTGAGCAGAATTATCATTTTATAATCATTTGGCGTAATGGTTGCTCATAATGTATATCTGTGTATGTTATATATTCAAATAAAACTTCCCAACATAAATGGGAAAAATTGATATTGTATAATATGGACCCAACAGTTGTTAACATTTTCTAGCTCTTTTAGTTTTGACTGAAATCAATAACTCAAACTTACAAACACAAAAAGAGAAAATTTAGCAACATCAAGATTATAAAGTTTCTTTAATCACTTTTCTCCTCTGACTGGTTTCCTGTGAGGGGTATCTGATCAGCTATTGGAAGACCCAGTCAGATATATGTTTTCTGAAATCCTAAATTAAGCATTATCATATGTATAGTTATAATCATTTTTCTAATAAATGTCATTTGTAATTAACCCAATTTTGACTATCTATGCTCAATTTTGTCTCATTTTTAATTATTCAAAAAGATAGCTTTTAACAAATCAATGTAATCATACATGAAAACCTCATATTGTGTCCCATAAATATATTGAAAAAAATATTTATAATAAAGTTAGCATGTGAATAAAAGAATAGCTTTACTCACCACATGTAAGTATTTTACATTTCAGTAGAACTGGTTTGAATAACCACTGCTGTATTCACTGTTTATTCTCAAGCTAAATATAGCAAGAGCAACGTATAACTAGCTATGGTAATAAACAGAGGAGTTATTCTGATTAAATAAAGCGTCAATAGAAATATGTCAAACTTTTCAGCACTGATTTTGATTGCTTTCCTCCAGTTTACTGAAGAACAGAATGAAGTATTACATAGAGGCAACTGTGTTTAGCTGGGAATCGGATTGCTAGGATAACAGCAAATCAGCAGAGAATTTCCAGTGAAAGCAAAGGGAAACATATAAACTCTACAAAAAAGGAGAATAATATATAATTCAAAGATAGTCCTGATTGGGAAGGGGCATTAGTATTTAAATAAATAAAAATCATTAGGTTAAATAATGTATGGGGAAGGAAACATGTCAATTGTTCTATATATGGTCATGTTTGGGAATATTTTACATGTTTTATTTAAAAATAATTTTGATAAAATAATACACATTCAATCAGTAAAAGATTCTGTCCATAAGATCTTGTTTGGGTCAAGAAAAATATACCTTATTTTACAAGCTACTATTTTACAAGCAAGAATAAAATGAGAATGACAGAGAAAGAGTGTGTAGTTGTATCAGTCTTGTGACTACAAAATAGAGGAGTAATTGATAAGGAGATTAGGTAGAACTAATGCTGTGAACAAAGACTGAGATTATATAGACAAGTATTTGAGATATGGATGAAAAGACATTTGTTCAACCTGCTAGCTAAAGAATATTTTGGGAGTTTCTCTCTCCTGCCATTTCTCTTGCTATCATACTCATGACCAGTTTAAATGACCAAGTGTACATGAATCTACATTGCCTCTTTCCCATTGAAAACACTATATGGAAAAATACTCTAAAGGGTTAGAGAGGATTAGAGAGTTGTGAACAAGTTAAGAGAATACCTAAGTCATCAGCATTGAAATTTTTGTTGGTCAGTATAACATGATAGAATATTATGTGTTATATGATACATGATAGAATACTATTCTGAATACTGGTGAGTATAGTTTCAAGTTCTAGCATTTGCCAAAAACTGAGGATTTTGCAAATTAAGCTTAAATTAATAGTCTTGTGGCAGGAGCCTGCCAAGGAGTCAGGAGACTTAGTTACGCCAGTTACTAAAAAATTGACATTAGGTAAGTCATTCAAAATCACTAAGCATTCAATTTTACATTTTTGTCTTTATTTCTCTCATTTTCTGACTTAAGTTGCATTGCTCATCACATCATTATTATTTTGAAAATATTAAATATTTTTATGTTTTCTATATACCGTATATGTATGTCTAAGTGATGCCACATATACGTTAGGATGGCAGCAATCAAAAAGATAAGGAAAAACAAGTTTTGATGAGGATGTAGAGATTTTGAAACTCTCATGCAGGATTGTAGTAAGTAAAATGGTACAGCTACTTTAAAAATGCTTTGGCAGTCTTCAAATGTTAAACATAGAGTTACCATAGTACCTAGCAATTCCATTCCTAGGTACCTGTCTTAGTCTGTCTTGTGTTGCAATAACAAAATACCACAGACTGGCTCATTTATGAAGAAAAGAAATTTACTTCTTACAGTTCTGGAGGATGGGAACTCCAAGGCCCACATCTGGCCTTCTTGCTGTGCCATCCCATGGTGGAAGGTGGAAGGGAAAGAGAGCATGAGAAAGAGCAAGGGAGCAAGAGAGGGCCAAACTCACGTGTGTAACAAACTTACTTTTGTGATAATGAACACATTTCATGATAACAACATTAATTTATTTATGAAGGCAGAGCACCAATGACCTAATCACCTCCCATTAAACCCCACCTTTCAACACTGTTGCATTGAGAATTGTTTCCAACACATGAACTTTGGGGGACACATTCAAACCATAATAATACCAAAGATAATTGAAAACATATGCAAAGACTAAACATCTCCATAAATTTTCATAGCCACATTACTCATAATAGCCTGAAATACAAATAACCTGAATATCTATTAGTTAATACATAATAAATAATATGTAGTATGCCTACGCAATGGAGTAATATGAGCTATACAGATGAATAAAATACTGATACACACTACAACACAGATGAACCTTGAAATAATTATCCTAAATGGAAGAAGCCAGATACAAAAGGCCAATCATAGTATGATTCTATTTTATGACACACCCAGAATAGACAAATTCATAGAGACAGAAAGTAGTTTCATGATTGCAAGGGGTTGAGTAGGTTAGGGAAACGAGGATTAGCTAATGGGTTCCTTTGTTTTTTGGGCTTAATGAAAATATTCTGGAATTAAATAGTGTCAATGTTGCACAACTTTGTGAATATACTAAAAGCCACTGGATTTTACACTTTAAAAGGTGATTTTTCGTTACATTAATTGTATCTCCACAAGAAAAATAGAATTTAATAAATTATAGGTATATTTTAAAGTTAACTATAATAGGTAAATAAACAGATTCTAGATTTTATTTAAAACATATTTATGAACTCAGATTACAAAAAGATAACAAACAGTACAATAAATTTATAATTCCTTAAAATGTCTGAATACTTTGACTACATTAGGCTTAAGATGTTCTATTAATCAAAATAAGCCATGTTTGAGTGAAAAATAATTCCAAGAGTGGAAAATATTGACAACAAAGTATACATATTCAGAATACAATACATCTCCCACAAATCCATAAGAATAGACCAATAAGCTTAAGAAAAATTGGTAAACAGATTTGAACATGAATCTTTAAAGAGGATATTCAAATGTTCCATAAATATATTTTAAAATGGTCAGTGTATTATTAGAAAATGCTCATTTATCCTTAGGAAATTAACATGAAAACTAAAACTGTGTATTATTGTATACAAATCATAATGAATAGAATTAAAAGGATTGGCAATAGCAAGTGTCTGCAACAACATAGTATAGCATTAGCATATCCTCTATATCTGAGGTTCCCAACCCCTGGCCATGGACCAGTACAGGTCTGTGGCCTGTTAGGGAACAGACAGCAGAACTCTATTCCCACCCCCATCTGTGTAAAAAGTGTCTTTCATGAAATTTAGGAACCTGGAAGCCACACAGCAGGTGAGAGGCAGGTGAGGGATGGAAGCTTTGCATCACCGCCTCCCACGAAAAAATTGTCTTCCATGAAACCGGTCCCTGGTGCCAAAAAGTTGGGGACCGCTGCTCTATATTGCTGATGAAAGTTCAAATTTGTACTATTGGTTTGGAAACTCTTAGGTATTATTTACTAAAGATGGACATAGGCATATACTGTAACCTAATAATTCTACTTCTAAGTATTAACCAGGAAAATTAATGCTTGTTTTTACCAAAAATTATATACAACAATGTTCTTTGCCTTGTTCTTTCAACCCAAAATTTGTCAGCTGTAGAGGAATAGATTGTTACATTTTCATTAACAATTAAAATATATGAAGGGTATACAGAGATAAAATTTAATCTCATTTATATAATGTATAAGATTGTAACCAGACACAAAATTATTAATTTAATTAAAAATACATGCAAACCTACTCTATAGTTTTGAAAGTCATGATTTTGATTAAGTTTGGAAAGGGGAGAACATGTATTCACTGGACAAGGACATAGATAGAACTTTCACCTACTGGTAATTTTCAATATTTTGAGTTAAGTGGTGATTGATTAAACAATCACTAAGCTGACAAATTGTGATTTCTGCATTCTTCTGTGCATTGCACTTCAACATAAATATTTCTATAAATGCAAGTCAGCAAATAATATACATATGTGATCTCATACATATGGATACTTCTGAACAAAATCATATTCATAAATTATAAAACATACCATATATGTTCATAGCTGAAAAATGTATTTTTATATATATTATATAGAAAATATAGCATTTATAAATGCTAAGGAAAAGTTCTAATTGGATGGAACACAATATTTAGCAGTGTGCATCTCTGGGTATTGGCCTAAGATGGGGGAGGCAAACAGGGATTCTCATGATTTACTTGCGAAAAACTAAAGTTTTATTTTACCAAGATCAGTCCATGAGTTACACATATAACTTTTAAATAAAAAATCATAAGCAACATTAAATACATTTTACTCTTAATATTATTGGAATTTTACAGTTTAAATCCTCTCAGTATAACATGGGACCATTATTGAGGAAATACTATGTGGTAAAAATCAGTCACCTGTGTCAAGGAATTTTCAGACAGTGAACAATATTCAGTAAGCAATGAAGTAAAATCTTGGTAATAATTTCTATCCCTCTCCTCTATACCTCCCTAAATTTGAAAACTTTAAAATCCCAGCAAGTTTTTAAGGTATTCAAGGCACTGGAATTATGTGGAAGCATTTCCCTCATAAATCTGTTTTAAAATTTTACAATTCAATATTTTATGGTCCTATGCCAAATATATGTGGCAGATACTTTCTACATTTCATTCTTTTTGACAGCAGTGGTCTTTTACACTTGTTTTCAAAAGTGAAATGTAACCACACCAGAAAGTTCAAAACAGAATTATTTAGTGATATTCTAGTATTTTTTTCCTACTGAAAATAGGTAATACCTATGCTCCCTGACACTGTTCTGCAATTACCAGAATCTCCCAAAATAAAAGGATTTCTGTTTTTAATCTATATATTCAGTCATATTCCAATCAGCTTTATTTAAAGATATATGAATAACTAATTTTTGGAGTCTGAAGTGATAAATTTAGAAATAAGATTGAAGGGGAAAAGCAGCATTTCTTTTGATTGGTTGCAACAGTATTTCTAAGATTTCCCTTCAAAATAATTGGAATAATAGGAAATAATCAAGGCTCATCAAAATGACTGCTAATTATAAAAAAATTGAAGGTGCTTAATATTCATACAAAATCTATTAACCAAGAAGTATTGTCAAGAAAAGTGATAAAACGATTATGGTTAGAGATCAGGATAAGTAGGTTTTTCTAAAGTAGCAAACAAGTTACTGTTAGAGTTTTTACATGTTGCTTAGCATAAAAATCACCTAATTTATTCGATAAATATTTATTGAGACTATAATGTATTCTAGATACATAATAAAAATTTGTGAAAATAAGTTGTATAAAGTTGAGTGTCTGTTTGTATTATGAAAATGTGACCATGAAACCTAATTTCTATGAGATTGCAAAAATCCAGACACTACGATTGTAATTGAATCTGAACACTAGTCAATCACTCAAGATTGTATAACTAGACTATCAATTCTCTTGAAAAAAGAAAATCTAAGGTGACAAGAAAGGCATCTTATTTCTATTTTTTCTTGTGATTCTAGCAAATGTCATCATTTTATGCTGCACTGGCCATTTTATAATCTTTATATTTCTTTCTGTAAATATTTTTTTATGTTCACTTCTGTTATTTATCCTGAACACTTATCGTGGTATATGGCAAAAACAGTTACACATTTCTCCCATCCCAGTATGCACACTCTTCACAATACTACGTTGCCACTCTTGCAATCAAGAGGTAGAGTTATTTACTCCTCAAATTTATTTGTTTGTTTGTTTGTTTGTTTAATTTTATTTTAATTGACCCTGCACTGTGTTGGGGTGGGGAACCTTCATCCTGGGGTCCACATGTGGCCCTTCAGATACCCAAGTGCAGCCCCTTGGCTTAATACAAATTTGGCACCCAAGGATCCAGGAGGCCACATATGTCCCTGAGGCCACAGGTTCCCCACCCCTCAGGTAACATCAGCCGAAGTGACACAAGGAGAGGTTTGTAAAGTGCTTGTTCACTTTAGGGCTTGCCCTGTCTTACTGTTCTCAACCCTGAGTCTCTCTCTCATGTGAAGAAGCCCAAAATAGCCTCATGGAAGATGAGAGACATGAACAAAAACAGGCCCAGCTGACCTAAGCATCCTAACTATTCTAGGTCCCCTGTTGACTGCAGCCTCATCAATTAACCCAGATGAGACCAGAAAAACATTGCCCAGCCACCTGAAGAATCCCAGGGATAATAAGTTGTTCTTGTTGTAAGCCACTAAATTTTAGGGTGCTTTTTATACAGGAAAAACCTGATAACAACTCTTGGATCATTGCATGTATCCTCAAATAGGATTCATTTCGTATTCAAACATCAAACCTAAGCCAAACTAGCTCAAGGAATGAGGGAAGACACAAGGAAGAATACCATGTGAAGGTAGAGGCAGAGATTACAGTGATGTAACTACAAACCAAGGATTGCTAAGAGAGATGTAGAACAAATTATCCCTCAGACCTTCCAGAAGGAAACAACCCTGATGACACCTTGATTTTGGACTTATGGACTTCATAACTGTAAGAGAATAAATATTTAATATCTGTTGTTAAAAAATGGAATGTAAGAATATTTTGCTTCACATAATTCTGAAATCCAGAGACACAGTTCTAGGTTTCAAGGTTTCAAATGACACTGATTAGTGGAACCTGATTTTTCTCTTTTCTCAGTTCTGTACTCTGTAGTATATATCCAATTTTAAGTTAAGTCAATGCCTATATTTAAGTGAATGTATTTTCTATGATTCCAAGAAAATTCTTCTTGGGCTTAACTGACCTTGAGATGTACTGCTTATCTTAAGACTAGGTCACATTTTATAATTATTACCTGGGTTACAGCTCCACCTGATATATATGGTTATTCAGAATGATAAAAAGTATTTTACTGAATGAAGGATGGCTAATTTTTACGTGGCAAGAACATGAGATATTTACTATATGAAAAATTAGCTGACAAGCTAATAAACTTTTATCAACATCATAATAAACTATATGGTCTTCTGAGTTTAAATGTAATTTCCTCCCAGAAGTCTTCCTTATTCCTTCTAGGAATAAGGTTTGAATCTCCAAGTTATATAGTTTTGTAATTCTTTTAGTGTTCCTTTGTTTATATAAATTTGGTTAATTTCTATATTGTCCTATCGACAATAAGATCCATGAGGGAAAGGACCACACATTTCTTGTTGACATTTGTGACCTCAGAATCTAGCAACATGATCTTTGAACAAATCTTTGTTCAATGAAGGAAAGTAAATGCACCTGTTTCCAAATTTCAGGTTCTATTGAACAGAAGAAGGTTAAATTTTAGTTTAAGTTTCAAGATTCTTTCTTCAAATTTATTCTGGAAACATAAAGCCCATAAGTTATTGTGGAGAAAAAAAATGTTTGAATTTAACAGTGTTCTTGAGTATTAATTTGAATGTTCAAATTTCCTATCAATTTCATTTGATAACATTAATGTCACATACTTTTGATATTCATTGTGGTCGGAGAATATGGCGAACATTATATTACATCTGTGAAATTTTTGGAAACTGCCTTAGTTACCTTTTATATGGTCAATTTTTATTAATATAAGTATTCTCTAAAACCTAAGCAATGTATAATATCCAATTATTTTCCATATTGCATTTATTATTATTAGTTACGTGGTATGAATAGTCTATATCTTTATTAATATGTTTATCTGTTTTAACTCTCTATTATTCAGAGAAATTTATTTAAATTTTCCCTTTTTTTAAACTTTTTATTTTATTTTTTTATTTCAGCATATTACAGAGCTAAAAATGTTTAGGTTATATATATTGCCTTTGTCCCACTGGAGTCAGAGCTTCAAGGATGTCCAACCCCCAGATGGTGTGCACCACACACATTAGGTGTGAATATATACTCATCCCCTCCTCCCCACTCCCACCTGCCAGAAACCCGATAAATGTTACTACTATATGTGCACTTAAGTGTTGGTCAGTTATGTCAGTTAATACCAATTTGATAGTGAGTACATATAGTGCTTGCTTTTCCATTCTTGTGATACTTCACTTAGTAGAATGGGCTCCAGCTCTATCCAGGATAATACAAGAGGTGCAAGATCACCATTGTTTTTTGTGGCTGAGTAGAACTCCATGGTATACATATACCATATTTTATTAATCCACTCATGTATCAATGGGCACTTGGCTTGTTTCCACATCTGTGAAGGTGGATTTGTCAATATTTCCATATTTCTATCAATTTTTACTCCTTTAAAATAATGTTATCTGTGCATTATCATTCATAATTTCTAAGTCTCTCACATGAAATTTTTACTAATATATATAGTTTTTGTTCTAAAATATGTTTTGTCAGTATCAGTAGAACTATTAAATGAGAATGGGATCTTGAGATTGTGTTGAAAGATGGTCTGAATTAGTCTTTATCTCCAAAGGAAAGAGCAGAATATATAATTTTCAGTAACAGGAGAATGTATGCATAGGTAATCAGAAGGAAAAAAAATCAAGGAAATTGAGAACTTGACAATATCAACAGGAGTTGTGAGATAGCCCTGTCATGTGAAAGATTCCTTATTTATTTGAGATATATTGAGTATTCACTGCTTGTTAGGCACTTTGTGTGAAATGGGGATATTGAATCAAAAACAAATACACTTCCTTTTTCCTCTAATCTGGTCTTTGCCATCTGCTATGGACTGAATGTCTGTGATCTTCCAAAATACATTTATTGAACCTGTAATCTACAATGTGATATTATTTTGTGATGGGGCATTTGGGAAGTTATTAGTGTTAGATTAAGACATGAGGGTGGGCTCTCATGATGGAATTAATGTGCTTATAAAAAGAGGAAGAGACAAAAGATTTCTCTTTTCTCTCAAGTATAGGCACCAAGGAAAGGCCATGTGAGGAAATAATAAGAAGATAGCCATCTGCAAATTAGGAAGAGGGCTCTCGCCAGCCATTGAAACTTACCAGGAAGCAAATGGACAGGTACCTTGGTCTTGGACTTCCCAGTCTCCAGAACTGTGATAATGTTTGCAGTTTAAGCCACCCAGTATATGGCATTTTGTTATAGCATCAGAAACCGGCTAAGATAGCATTTTGATCCAATCATGATTTTACTATAGTGTCCAAGGTAACTTACTTGATTTTTTAGACTACTTTTGGTAGTGATTAATGTCACTCCTCAAAATTTTTACATAATTGTAAGTAATACTAATTCCTTGTGTTTTAAAATTGTTCTTCTGTATAGTTATTTTTTTTTCTATGAACACTCTGAAATTTGGAGTTATTGATTTCAATGTATACTTTTTTGGTTTATTTTAACCTATGACAGTTTTATTTAGGGCCTTTATATAGGGCTGGTATATTTACACGGGAATTTAAACACATGTCATTTTTCCATGTTTACAATGATAATCACAATCTATTAAGTTGTCTTTTCTAGATAACTGTATGCCCTCATATACTTAGTATTTACATGTAACCATTTTTTTGAGAACCAACAAAAGTGTTATTTCCTCTGTAAATCTCTATACTTCAGACCAATTTGAGTGTTCTTCTCTGAGTGTCCTTCTCTGTCTATAAGCCTCAGAGAATTTAATTATTTTAACAGTTTTATACTCTATAGAAATTATTTACAAATTCGGTTCACTCAGTAGGTATAAGCTCTTTGGTGAGACAGGAAAAGTATTGTTGAACATTTTATTTCTCCTTATTATAAATACATGACTTTTACTATAGTAGATGTTTAAGAAAGATTTTAAATGTGTTTAGATATTAGACAATCATTTATAATTTATATAATATAGGAAAGAATTTAAAATCTCAATAGAATATAGGTGTATGTATAGATACAGATATACATCATTATGTGCATATAAAGCTACATATCACTCTGCCCTAAGAAGAGAATAAATCATGTAGATGTCATTATGAGCCTACCTAACAACATGCACTTTGTATATAAAGTTAGGTTGTACGACATTAAGTTGATCCTTAACCAAGATGCAGATTGAAGGAAGACATAATATTTAACTAAAGACTTGGTCTCATTTAAATCTAAGGGCCATTATTTTAGGTATTCTCTTAGTATATTGAGTGAAAGGTCCTGTAATATATCAAGATATTAAAAGTACATTTGTAAGCTATTGATACTTTACATACATCAATACTTCTGCCTAGTATATTTTGGATTCTATATTAGAGATCCCTATGCTATTTTATAAATTTGAATATTTAAAGTGTTTTAAAATATTAAAAATGTTAAAAGAATTTCAAAGTCAGTAGGACAACCCTTGCCAGACTTCCCCTATTGCAATGCACCATCAGTCTGGAAAATTGAAAAAAGTCAAGGTTTGCTAAATAACTGCTGCAGATCACAATTCTTAATTAAGTAATGCTTTTGGAGTTATAAAGTTTAATATACTTTTTCACGGCATTCTATATTTTACAATAGCTGCTCCTCTCAGAATATATTCCCTTTGACAAACATTGAGTATGTTTGTCACTAATAAATGGCTTAATGTTTGGAAAAAGAAAAAAAAACTTTTAAGGGAAATCTCCACTTACTCTACAACAAAGGATTATGTCAGAGAGCAAGTTAATACTCATATTAAGCTTGCAGTTCTACCAAGTATATTCCTTTTGGGTCTTCAAATGTAACTGTGCCTCTGCTTCAGTAGAATTCTATGCCAGAAACTCCACTATGGACTTAAAAAGCAATGTCTTTATTACAAAAGGAGCTTTACAGATAAAGCCATAATATTCCAATGTAACCCTTTCCACACCACCACAACAAATGTGTCTTGAGAGCTCCATTAAGTGTACAGGAATGCAACAGTGACACATTTAAATGCCAATGCTGCAGAAAAAGTATCACTAGCATTTCTAAGGGACTAAAATTGGGTGGCTCAGATTTAAACTGTTGTTTTACTGTGAGTTATGATCCTCTTGCCCTACAGTGGGTCTAGAAGTTGAAAATGGATGTCTGTATTATTATATATTATCTGAGATTCTACTGGAGATTGAACTGCAGAAGAAAAATCCTCAGTCTACAGTTCCAGCAAAGCCCTCATTGACTTAAGAAGAATTTATCAATGTAAAGGGATTGCTTTATTACTGCTTTAAACCTCTCATGCATCACAAAGGGTTTTGCTAAATACTTTCATGGGGACTGCTTGTGTGCTGCCAAGGGGCTTCACAGAGGCACTGAACCTTCTGGTGATTGAATGTACAGTCCCACTGCAATGAATTAACATAATTGGAATCAAGACTAGATGTTTTTATAGGAGCTGATTATGTGCAGTTCCAATAGTATCATTACTTTACTCTGTCTTATCCTTGAGGGCATAAGAAAACTTGGAAAAGAGCTTTAAATATGTGACTACCTTAGCAGGTGAGCAACTCTTTGGTGAAAGGTACATTAGCTATAATTTATAAAGTGTATTTGGTGGCATTTAACATTCTAATAATATGTAATATTATGTAGTTATATATTGTGTGTGCTAGCTACTGTAGAAAAAGTTCCAACCCATTTATATTACTATGATCTATTAGAGAAGCACAGATTATACTTCATGGTATATTAAACAAATGAAATATTATGGTAATTGAAGCCAGAATCCATGTAATTGTAGATCTATTTATCTAAAAAATCATTGGTAGATCTAGTATGAACAAATAGCTAAATACCACACATAGCCACATAGTAGCAAGTCAGACAAATAAAATTCAAAGATTTGAGTTCAAATTAGCAGTTTTGTCACTAATGTTTTCATGGAATTCTTCTGTTTCAAATATCCATGTAATATCTAACTTAATTATGATTTCAGATATTTTTTTTAATTGACAATCTAGCATTCATTCAAATATGGGCTTGATTATTACTTATAAGTAGATACAATAAATGCAAAAAGTAGAACTTTGATATTACTTAATGATTACTTTCCCTCTCCACAAGATGCTTAACATTGTTTAAAAAAATAGCCCCACAAATACATCTTTCTAGTCTAGCATCCCAAAATTTTATTTTCCAATAATCTGTTTTTAGAAGGTGAATGGGTGGTTAAAATAAATGAAATCACTGGATTTCATTTAGATTAACACTGTAAGTAATGAATAAATGAATGATCAATTATGGAACAGGATGTTGTAAAAGGTGAGTTATTTAGATTCATAGAAAACTATATGAATTACTAAAAATATGTTACAGATATTTCTTTTCATAAAAAGTGGAAATAGTAAATCAAGTAAAACTTTTAAAAATATTATCTATGTGAGACTACCGGGACTTAATGGCTAAGTGAAAACAGCTGAAGATGAGCTTTCCAGAGACACCATGCCAGGCTAGTTTTGTTTGAAGACGACATACATGATAACTTCTGAAATATTTTCAAATAGTTATAGCTTCATAGCAATTAGTATTCTTGCAACTTATTCACATTGCTTATGTTTATAATAAAGATTATTTTCTCCTCTAAAACACTCTCTTTCAAACTAAAATTACATATAATCATAATACAATGGCAATGGATGTGGAACATACACAAACCCAACTTTTATTTTAAATAATGATTATGTAAAGAATAATTAAACCCACATGTGTATTCCCTTACCCAATAGAGACATTTTACACTTCAGATATCTAAAGGTCAAGTAAAAGAAAAAATATACACTGGGGAAAATACTCTCTTTTCAATAAATGGTGCTGGGAATACCGGATAGCTACATGCAAAAGAATGAAACTGGATCCCCACCTCTCACCTCTCACAAAAATCAATTCAAGATGGATAATAGACTTAGACCTCAGGCATGAAACCTTTAAGAATTCTAGAAGAAGATGTTGGGAAGACCCTTTCAGACATTGACCTAGGCAAAGAATTTTTGAAGAAGACACCCAAAGCAATCACTGCAGCAACAAAAATAAATAAACAGGATCTGATCAAATTAAAAAGCATTTGCACAGCCAAGGAAACTATAATTAGAGTGAATAGGCAGCCTACACAATGGGAGAAAATATTTGCATGCTACACATTTGATGAAGGGATGATAACAAGAATCTATCTAGAACTTAAAAAAATCAATAAGAAAAAAAATCATACAACCCCATCAAGAAATGGACAAAGGAAATGAACAGAAACTTTTCAAAAGAAGACAGAATAATGGTCAGCAAACATATGAAAAAACGCTCAAAATCTCTAATCATTAGAGAAATGCGAATCAAAACCACAATGAGATATCACCTAACCCCAGTGAGACTGGCCTCTATCAAAAAATCCCCAAACAACAAATGCTGGCAAAGATGTGGAGAGACAGGAACACTCTTACACTGTTGGTGGGACTGCAAATTAGTGCAACCCTTGTGGAAAAGAATTTGGAGATACCTCAAAGAGCTAAAAATAGAAATCCCAATTGATCCAGCAATAGCACTATTAGGCATCTACCCAAAAGAGCAAAAGATACTCTACAATAAAGACATCTGCACCAGAATGTTTATGGCAGCACAATTCACTATTGCCAGGATGTGGAAACAACCCAAGTGCCCGTCAATTCATGAGTGGATTATTAAAATTTGGTATATGTATACATTGGAATATTACTCAATTATAAGAAATGACAGTGATTAGCACCTCTTATATTTT
>CAUYPO010116979.1:0-15230 GCA_963574435.1 Cheirogaleus major
TCAGCCTCCCGAGTAGCTGGGACTACAGGCATGCGCCACCATGCCCGGCTAATTTTTTCTATATATTTTAGTTGGCCAATTAATTTCTTTCTATTTTTTAGTAGAGATGGGGTCTCGCTCTTGCTCAGGCTGGTTTCGAACTCATGAGCTCAAACGATCCGCCCACCTCGGCCTCCCAGAGTGCTAGGATTACAGGCGTGAGCCACCGCGCCCGGCCATAGACTGGAGTTTTCTTTATGGGAAATTTTTTTATTTAAGAGTCAAATTCTTTAGTAGCTATAAGGATATTCAATTTTTTCTTGTTTTTTAATCACTTTTGGAAGTTTGTCTTTCACAAAAATCTCCAGGTTGTTGCATTTATTGGCATACAGCTGTTGATAATATTCCTCTCTTTTTTTGTTCTTGGTTTTTTTGTTGTTTTTTTTTTAAATCTGAGATGGGGGTCTTGCTCTGTTTCCTAGGCTGGAGTGCAGTGTTGCAGTCATAGCTCACTGCAGCCTCAAACTCCTGGGCTCAAGAGATCCTCCCAGCTCAGTCTCCCAAAGTACTGGGATTAACAGGTGTGAGTCACTGCGCCCAGCCTACATTTCATTTTTAGCAAAAGTTACAGGAAACAGCATTGTAGAATATTGAGAAAACCTCTTAGAAAGTCGTGCTCTGTACCATGGCAGAATTGTTATGGTAATTTCTTGGCAAAAGTTATTTGGAGCTGTGTGACCTTTGACCTCCATTGGAGAGGTCCCAAGGGCAGAAGATGGGGTTAAGGGACACGTAATTTTCATGACAAAATTGCCATGTTTTTGTGTATTCATTAGAAAACATTTTTGATATAAGCATAGTATATTTTATTTAATTGTATGACTTTTAATGAGGTTTATATGATCATTGTTTTTGTCACTTTTGTTCAGGAAGTTTATCGGAATTCTATGCCAGCTTCCAGTTTTCAACAGCAGAAGCTTCGAGTCTGTGAAGTCTGCTCTGCCTATTTAGGTCTTCATGATAATGACAGACGACTGGCTGATCATTTTGGGGGTAAACTGCACCTGGGATTTATTGAAATAAGAGAGAAACTTGAAGAATTAAAGGTACATTGGTACATTAGTATCCCTCACCTCATCCTATTTAGCCACTTGGTGTTTTTTTTTTATCTATATTAGTTGTCTTTTTATATAATATTTTCTTGGCTATGATTCAGTTAGGTTTAGTTATTTGTTAAATCAAACTGAATGGTGTAGGATTATAAATGGAGATCCAAGCTAGTTTAGTAAATGATGTCTGAGAAGTAGACTTTTAAATAATGTCCTGTTATTTTGGGAGGTAGCATTTTATGGTGATACGATGAATTAGGAAGCTCTCAAACTGGTTTCAACACTAATTAATTTATACAAATCCCCTGAAATTTACCTCGTTATTTTTCTTTTCAATAAAATCAATATAATATTAATATATTTACTTATAGCAAGATTGAAAAAATGGGCCCAATATTTATGTGAAATATTTTGCAGTTCTTCACTAAAACAAGCTTGTAGAACCTCTAAGAGTTATTTTATGCTTTTGTCCCCATTTCAGAAAGGATTTAGGATGAAACCTACTTAATAAAAAGGATAATCAGGCCAGGTATGGTGGCTCACGCCTGTAATCTTAGCACTTTGGGAGGTCGAGGTGAGAGGATTGCTTGAGGCCAGGAGTTCGAGACCAGCCTGAGCAAGAGCGAGACCCTGTCTCTACAAAAAATAGAAAAATTGGTTGGGTGTGGTCGCACACTTACTTGTAGTCCCAGCTTTTTGGGAGGCTTAAGAGGGTAGATCGCTTGAGCCTAGGAGTTTGAGGTTGCAGTGAGTTATCATCATCCCACTGTGCTCTAGCCAGGAAGACAGCAAGAGCCTGTCTCCCAAACAACAAAAAAATAATGCCAGTGTGTTGTCTAATAGGGCTAGCTTTATAAGAATTGTGGCACTGGAGCGATTTTTCATGAATTGAGAACTGACTCAAGATGGGAAACATTGGATAGTCACTTTCTGTGTAATTATTAGCTCTGGAATTAACACAAGATCTATAACTTTACTTTTAAAATAATGTGGAATTAGAAAATGTCCAGGGATGTCTCCATATTTACATTTAACAGCAAGCTCTTAGTATTCTGAGTAGCTGGGATGATCTCAAGCAATTTTCTTAAGTCAAATGAGTTTTACTATAACAAATGGTCGTTGAGCTTTAAGTTAAAACTCAGAAGTGGTACCCACTTGGGAGTCTCTGCAGATAAAGGCCTAGCAATAAAACTCTAGCATTTTACTTATATCTTTAAAAAGCAGCAACAACAGGATGATAGGTAGAAGTGGGTGAAGACATTTCCATATTAGAAATCACAGGGCATGGGAATTTATTGTGATTTGTAATAGTTTATGTTTGTTTAAAAGTACAAAATAGTGCTAGACATTTCCATATTAGAAATCACAGGGCATGGGAATTTATTGTGATTTATAATAGTTGATGCTCTTTTAAAAGTACAAAATAGTGCTGGAAAACATTCAGAGGACAAAAATTTTGTAGAAGTGATTTTGAAATGTCATTACAAAATCACAGAGGCTGGGCACGGGTGGCTCATGCCTGTAATCCTAGCACTCTGGGAGGCCGAGGAGGGAGGATCACTTGAGGTCAGGAGTTCGAGACCAGCCTGAGCAAGAGTGAGACACAGTCTCTACTAAAAATAGAGAAATTAGCTGGCCGTGGTGGCATGCACCTGTAGTCCCAGCTACTTGGGAGGCTGAGGAAGGAGGAGGTTGCTGTGAAGTAGGCCGATGTCATGGCACTCTAGCCTGGGTGACAGAGTAAGACTTTGTCTCAAAAAAAAAAAAAATCATGGAAAAATATGAAATTTTCCACAAAAGGGGGAAAGATTTTGGAAAGCAGACTTGTAAGCCTAATATCAATAATTATACCTTACAATACTTTGAATTGCTCTTAAACAGATTTTTTTTGTTTTTTTTTTTTATTTCAAAATATTAAAGGGGTACAAATGTTTTTATTACATGGATACCTTGTATAATGCTTAAGTCAGGGCTTTTGGTGTGCCCATTGCCAGAATAGTGTTCATTGTACCCAATACGTAGGTTTTTTTTCTGTTGCCCCGGCTAGAGTGCCGTGGTGTCAGCCTAGCTCACAACAACCTCAAACTCCTGGCCTCAAGCGATCCTTGTGCCTCAGCCTCCTAAGTAACTGGGACTACGGCATGTGCCACCATGCCCAGCTAATTTTTTCTGTATATTTTTAGTTAGCCAATTAATTTCTTTCTGTTTTTAGTAGAGATAGGGGTCTCGCTCTTGCTCAGGCTGGTTTCGAACTCCTGAGCTTGAGCGATCTACCTTCCTTGGCCTCCCAGAGTGCTAGGATTACAGGTGTGAACCACTGCTCCCGGCCCCAATAGGTAGGTTTTTATCCCACACCCACCCTTAAACAGATTTTGATGGTAATTATACTATATTGGAAACCAGATATAGTAAAGGTTAGGATTAAGATTGGACCCACTAAATATCCTTCTCATTTACTATTATCATTTTTAAGAGAGTTGTAGCTGAGAAGCAGGAGAAAAGAAACCAAGAACGCCTGAAACGAAGAGAAGAAAGGGAGAGAGAAGAAAGGGAGAAGCTGAGGAGGTATGGAGTAATGGTTTAAGTATTTGAAATTGAATCTCCTTGTTTCTAAAAAGAGATACGATTGATGTAAGATATTAGTTGTTGTAAATCTGTTATGAGACACAGGAAATTTCTGCTTACTTTTAAAAAATACTACCATGTGAATTGTACAAGTATATAATTATATAAATATATTAACTCTTGACCGTTTAATTTCTTCAGATTTCTTTCAAAATGTGTGGAAGAGCGAATAAAAAATGCCTCATATCTTTGTCTTGTAAGATTTATAAAAAACCTTTTTCTAGCCCTCTTAATTTTTCATTATTGGGCTAGATTTGTATCAGGTTGGTATAGAAATATTTTTGTTTTTATGATATATACGTGTTGATATAAGATTTGAGTGTTTTTATTTCATTTTTTTTTTTTACATTGAACTTTGGCCCTTTGTTTCCTCAATTCTAGGAGCCATAAACCATAAAACATCCATTAATTTAATAATAGCTAAATTTACACATTCTGCTTTTATTAGTATTCATTAATTGATAAAATCATAATTCTTTATAGTACATGAATAGGTCATGCTCACTTCCTCCAAGCTATGAGTGTATTATACTCAGTATCTCTAGAAGTTTAAACGGACTTTATTTATGTTACGTATCTTGTGACAGGTAAGCTTTTGTCATTGTAAAGACAAAATTAAAGTTACATTTGGGTATCTTCCCTTTTTAAGATAAGTGATGTCAGTCTTCTTTTGAGGGAGAGGGGTGTGTGTGTGTGTGTGTATTTTCATTTACCATAAATTTTACCTCAGAGCTTTATCTTGTTCTCGTGTATACACTAAGACTGTATGGGAATATTGCCCAGTATTCTAATATTTAAGACAATGTAAATGGAATTTTTTTTAAATAATAGAAAACTTTCACTTGAAATAAATGACATTTTAAGTAACATTGGAAATCTCAGTTTAAGCTTCAGTGGAGGTGACAGTCAAATGAGAACAAAAATTCTTTGAAAGGACTATGCTTTCATATTGTAGATGATAAGAAAGTACATTACATCTTATTCCTTTGCCTGCCAGCTGGCAAGTTTCTTTTGACATTGATTATAAAATGTAACCTTATTTCAGAAATGTTTAGAAAATTTTAAAACTCTGAATTTGAGGAAATGAAACTAAGTATGGAAGATGAGGAAATTAGAAGCTAGTATAAAATTACACAAGATGGGATTCCCACTATGGTTTTGAAAAGGATAAAGGCGGGGAGGGGGGGGGATCACAATCATTTACTCAGCGTTTATTGTATGCCAGCTACTATAAATAAGGAATTTAGCTATATTCTTCTGATCCTTACAAACTCCCACCTGCAGTGTGATTTCTGTTACTATCCCTCTTTTGCTAATGACAGACTAAACTGAAGAAGGATATATAACTTACCCAGGCCACATAGATGGTGAATGGTAGAGCCAGAGTTAAAACTCACCTCTGGCTGAGCCCAAAGCCATGCTTCCAACCATGATAATTGTTATCTGCAAAAATCCCTCTGGTGTCCTAATAACCAAAATATTAACTATTACTCTTTATTGAGCATTAACTGTGTGCTAGGAAATGTAAATAGTGCATTACATAAAGCGTGTCTTGGCTTGGCGTGGTGGCTCACACCTGTCTAGCACTTTGGGAGAGGCCAAGGCAGGAGGATCAGTTGAGACCAGGAGTTTGAGACCAGCCTGAGCAAGATAGTGAGGCCCTTGTCTCTACAAAAAAATAAAAAAGGCAGGCATTGTGGCAAGTGCCTGTATTCCCGGCTACTCAGAAGGATGAGGCAGGAGGATCGCATGAACCCAGAACAGAAGTTCAAGGCTGCAGTGAGCTATGATCATGCCACTGCACTCTAGCCAGGGCAACAAAGCAAGACCTTGTCTCAAAAAACCAAGGAAAACCAAAAAACAACAAAAACAGAGTATTTCATTTTATGTGAAGAAACAGATGTTGTACGATTGAGCTGGGTGTTCTAGGGATTATAAGTATTAGGTTGTAGCTCCAAAATGTATGCATTCTGATCATAGAAATTTCACTATTTCCAGAAGGGAAAAAAAAAGAAATGACAGAGATATAAAAAGATTTTTTTCCAGCCTGTGAAGAAGTGGTTTCTGGATAATTAGGTAGTTGTGATGTACCAGGTTGAGCATCCCAAATCCAAAAATCCAAAATTCACCATGCTTCAAAATCTGAAACTTTTTGAGCACCAACATGATGCTCGAAGGAAATGCTGGAGCACTATAATTATAGCACATGTTTCAAAATGGGAAAAAATCTAAAATCCCAAACAATTCTTGTTCCAAGCATTTTTGGATAAGGGACATACTCCAAGAGCTGGTGTCGTGAGTTAAGGGAGCTCTCGCAACGTGGAGACATCTGTAGAGTTTGTGGTGCATTTTGAAAAACTTTGTGGGCATTAGCACATGCTTTATATTTATAAAATTAAGATAAAAATTAGGAATCAAGAATAATTAACAGCACATTGCACTTTAAAATTTATTTACATCACTTTTCTAAAAATAGGTATTTTTTTTTTAGGTCCCGATCACATAGCAAGAATCCCAAAAGGTATGTATACACAAGGCAGGTATAAGTAGTAAAGCTGTGTTTTTCAAACGTGGTTTTTATAGATTAAATATCTTGTAAAAATTGAGACGATAAATTAGTACTCTTTTTCTTTTGTACCTCAATTTTCAGCATTGTTATTTGAGGAGAAACTCAAAAAAGAAGATACTCATGAGCTACAATTTAGTTTGATCAGCGTAAAATTGTATACAGTGCTCTAGAGTTATAGGAGAAAGCTAAAAATATTTCAAAATATTTCTTTGAAATCATTTTTAGTAGCTCAAAGTAAATATGTAACAGGATTTATTTTTTAAAATTAGGTGGTACATTTAAGAAACACATTCTTAGAGGTTATACTTATTGAAAACACAAGTAGATAAATTTTTGAGAGATCCACTATTAGTTGAGGGAAACTAAAATGTTTAGTATGTGCTACAATCTTTATATGAGTTTATTACTCAGCCCTTTGTACAGTAATCACAAAAACTTTGATTTTTGAAAAGGGGACTTACAACCTTAAGGAGGAAGAGAAAAAGATAATACTTTCCTTTGATTGACTTTCAGCGTTAATATCTGGGGGCTTTTTGGAGTCTTTATAGTTTTTGCTAGTTGCTGATAAATTTTTTCTGTCTGAGAAAGGTAGGGAAACGTACTACTTCATTGTTTATTCTTTCTCAATTCTTCATTTGCTATTCTCATTCCTGTTGAACCTTTCTTCATGAATCCATTCCCATTCAGAATGCCGTCTCATTCTTTTCCAAATCCTACCATTCTTCTCGTTTAGATCACATCTTCTTTTTGAAACCTTCTGAATACTCTAAACTCTAGAGAGTAACTATTACCCAAGAACCTTTCCCTAAAAAGTAGAGCATTTGTTGTTACGAAAAAAAAAAAAAACTCCTATGTTTATATTAGCTATACCCCTTAGTATTTTGTAGAATCTTTCAGTGGTATTTTTGCTTAAAACACTGTAAAAAACTAACGGACATTAATAAATGGGACCAGTTTTGTCGGCTGATTTATATTATTGTTTCTCAGATCCAGGCTTAGAAGTAGAAACATGCTCGTTGGAAAATTATGCTCGTATGTTAAATTATGATACTGATCGTTTACTGGTAGATTGATACAAGCCAGTCCCTTTGTTGAAAAGATAAAGTATTTGTACAAAGACCATCTTTAGATATTTGCACCAGAAATTTAGTTCTACCATTCTAGTCCTGTTACCTTGATATTACAATAGCCTCTTAACTTGGCTCCTTATTTATGTGCTTGCTCTTTCCCCTTCTCCTTCTGATTTTTACATGTTGGCCAGAATGAGCCCTTTAAAAAAAAAAAACACCGCCATATCATGTCAGCCTCCTGGTTCAGACCCTTCAGAGGTTTTCCATCTCATTCATAGCTGACGTATCTTTATTTACAGCCTCTGTATCTGTAGAGACTCCTTTCTAGAGTATAAGCTCGTAAGAGGTCAGGGACTTTATTTTATTTGCCGTTCAGTCTCCCTGGTACTAGAGAGTTTTACTGGGTGCAGAAGGTACCCAGTAAATATTTTTTGAATGATTGGATGAATAATTATCTGGAATTTTAATTTTAAAAAGATGAATAAAATTATGCATTGGAAGAAAGATTCATAATAGCTCAAAATGAGTGGTTAAGCAAAACACCATTTGATAAAACTCATATTGAGAGAGTTTTATATTCTTTTCCCCCTGCTCCTTTTTGGAAATATTCAGCTGTGGTTGATGCTAAGTCCATGACATGTACCTTTCTTTGACTATAATGTTGACATAAGCTGAATGCTTTTAAACGTCATTTATAATAAAATAATCATTTGAAAATAAACTCAGTTTGTAAACTATATCACTTGTATAATGTGCTTTTGAACTTACTATTAATATATTAAATTATGAGAAAACATCACATTCTTAAAGTGACTTTAAAAAGTTTAGCATCTTTATTGAGGTATAATTTACATACTATACCAGCTGACTCATTTTAAGCATACAAGCCAATCAATGATTTTTAGTAAATTTAAAGTTGTGCAACCATCACCACAATTCAGTTGAGAACTGTTTCCATCACTGTTAAAGTGACTCTATTGCTTGTGTTTTTCCCCCCTTGTTTTCTGTCAGATGTTTATGTCCTCTGCTTGCCCTTCTTATCCTCACCAAACACACCCACACACCCACAAGTTAGTTTGTGACCTGGTTGAGGCTACAGAAGTGTCCTTTCCTTCTCTTCTCGATGTGTACTCATTAGAAATATTTTTTTTTGGCAATTTAAGTTGTCTAAAATTATTTTTGCAAGTTTTTTTCTTCCCAAATAAGGTGCTGCCTGAATTGAGAACTGTCTTCATGTGTTTTGATTACACTGCAACTGGGCATATTGTGGGCATTCAAAACTTCTATGATTACATAACCTTTCTAATTTAGATAGGTAGTAATTTACCATAAACAGTATTCTTTTTTTTACTGGTGAAGCTAAAAACGAAATCAAATCTTGTCGTCTTATAGATCCAGGTCCAGAGAGCATCGCAGACATCGGTCTCGCTCCATGTCACGGGAGCGCAAGAGGAGAACTCGATCCAAATCTCGGGAGAAGCGCCATCGCCACAGGTCCCGCTCCAGCAGCCGCAGTCGCAGCCGTAGCCACCAGAGAAGTCGGCACAGTTCTAGAGATAGGAGCAGAGAACGATCCAAGAGGAGGTATTGATGTGTCGATCAGAGGATGTGGAGCTACCTTTATGTTTTAGAATTGTTTACTTATGTTACTTATGTTTAGAGCATAGATTATTGGTTAAAACTTGCATCTGGTAATATGTACACATTTGTGTGTATATGTGCAAACACTTTTTTCCATGATTATGTGGTTTGTTCTGAAAAAAATATACTTATGAGCCAAAGCAAGAAATTGGAACTGGTATGTGCAGAGGTTATTGCTTATCTTGGAAAAAAGTTCTTTACAGGCAAATAATTTTTGGTACCAATACTTAGTTTTTTCAATATGTAGTAGCAAATTAGGGGCTCTGAGAAGTCCTTTCATTAATACTGTTTTCCAGACTTATTTGAACTGGTATACTTTTTCAGAGTAGACACATTCTAGTATATTCTTGTTTAATCTGCACTATAGATATTCGTTGTTATATACCTTTAGCTTGGCAGGGCAGATTCAGAATCTTATGGAAACTACAAGACTTCCTTGGTATAATGAGAAATCTCAAAAGGGGCAGACACAGAGTAAGGTATGTTTAAGGACCCGAATATCTATTGAGAACGGACAAAGGATTAGAATTTGGTAGAGGAGTTTAGCACTCGTTGTCTATATAGACCAAGCTCCCAAAATTTCTCAGGTCACATGATGGCCCTTAAACCAGGTAATTTCTATGCAACATAAACCATGCTTAAAATGGCCTTTTTCTTGACAACTAAAGCAGCTAAAGCATAAACATTTTTTGAGTATCTAGTACATAGCAGTCTTATATTTTCTGTGGATTATTATAAAGTCCATAATAGAATCCACAGAAAGCTGTTAAAATCTTTATTTTTTTTCACTCTCAACTAGCCATTCCCTGAAGTCATTTACAAGCTGAGTTTATTAATAGAATCTCAATATTGTGTTTATGTCTTACATTCTGGCCTTGTTCTAAGTAGTCCTTAAGATATCTTTAATCAATTAGAATTGTATACTTTGTGATGTCCTAACAGTCAGTAATAACATAGTTGAACAACTTTATTCAAGTTGCTCTATGAAGTTCACTATGAGTTAGAACACAGGACCAACATCTTTGACAATAATTAGACTGGTATAAAACAACATATAATAAAGTGCTAAAGTGTATGTCATATAATAAATGATCTAAGAGTTTAGATGAGGGAATACCAGAGTAATCAAAAATGGCATCAGGTAGTTGATACAACTTGAATAGTCAGTATAATTTGAACAGGTAGAATCAGGTAGGAAAAAGATTCCACATAGAGGACTATCATAGGCAAATGCAGAGAATGATCAGATAGTGTTATAGGCCACTTGTCTCATACTCCTGAAACTGAATTTTGGGAGCTACCCTTAATGCAGACTTCAGAAATAGGCATTTTTTAAAAGTTCTCTTTGAGGCTTGCCTGCACACTAAATTTTGAGAATCATCCTGCTAGGTGATGGAAAGTCTAGATAATTTCTTGTGTTGATCTGCACAAGTGTCATTGTTTCTGGTGTTGGTGAACTCAAATGTCTTTATTGGTGGTGGGGAAGGGCGTGAAGTCCCTTTGTCTGAGACTGTGTTATCTTAGCCCCTGGTGTTTCCTGCATTTACGAAGTTGTATGGGAAATTTTTCCACCGTACTACATGACACCCCTCACATTTTAGATTTCAGCATGTTCACAAAGAGGATTATTTTTGTAAAACTATTAAAAGTTTTGCTTTTCTCAAGATCACCTTTCATCTTTGAATTCAAATTATTCTCTTTTAAAGCATCACTGTTTTTACCAAAAATTAGCAGGTAATTGCTATTAAAACTACATGTGATTACATAAGATGACAAGTTATTGCTACATGTTTAATTTTTCCAGGTAAAAATTCCAAAAATTCCTTTTATGTTTTGCTCCTCTCCTTATCCTATAGTGAAATACTGGTCTCTGATAAAAGTAGACTTTTTTTGTGACCTTTTCCTGGCAACAATTACTGTGGTAAATAAGGACCACTTGCAGCTTTCTGCTCTATTCAGACATGTATAGTGCAGACTTCAGAGTCAGACTACGTGGGTTCAGTGGCCTTGGCCAAGTAACTTAATTTCCTACCTGCTTTATTAGGATTATTGGTAGTTTGAGTAACATAGTATATGGAAACTGCTTATAAGTGGGACATTGTAATCTCAACAAAACATTATAAGTTTATTAAAACCTTCAATAGAATGCTCAAAGTTGACATTATTTAATATTATAGCCTTTTTTGTTTTACCCTCAACTATATTTCTAAAACTGAGTATAACAGTATTTTAATTTTTTTCCCTATTATTCAGATTCTTGGCAGTACCCTCAGATCCTAATTCTGAACATGGGTTAAGTGAGATAATTATGTAAAAGTACTGTGTCACCCGTAAAGAACCAAATAAATGTTAGTAATTCATTCTAGATGTTGAAAGTGTAGAAGGCTCCATATTTATTCTGATCCCATAATATCCTTTGGTTTTCCTTCCGATTGAATCTCTGATATGAGCTTGTTTTGTTATTATTTACCTTTTGTATTGAAATTAGGAATGGGGAAGATAGTAACCATAACTGTTAATAGTTATGGTTAATCAAGATTTAGTACAGGGTGAGCATCTTTATATGTCTTTTATTCTGTTTTTTTTTCTGTTGGTTGAGTGAGCTAACTCAGGAGGAGTAAAGCAGATTTTTGAAATAATAAATAGTTAAATAGTTATTTAAGCCATATTTTTGAGTAGTTCTATTGTCTTAGTCGGGTGTTGGCAAACTCTGGCCTACAGGCCAAATCTGGCCCGTAGTCTGTTCTTATACAGCCAAGCAAGATGTAGATGGTTTTTATGTTCTTAGAAGGTTGATAAAAGGGAAAGTATACTACTACAGAGACTGTATGTGACCGCAGCACCTCAGATATTTACTGTCTAGCCAGACAGCAAACAGAAAAGGTTTGCTTACCCCTGTTCTGTTCTAAGTCATTGATTACCCTCCAATTTGGAATCTATTCTATTTTATAAAAATTTGATAATACTTTTCACTTTTTAAAGCTACTATCTATATATTTTATATTACATATCCTTTTTATGATTGGAGAAGCTTTGTGGTTGTCTCTGAAACAACAAGAGTCATTGTTTTGCCTTATGCTTTTTGACCCTCAGCTATTTGTGTTCACCCATCTTTGAGTTCCTTATCAACTCAAGTCCTGCTCTATTCTCTCAGAAAACTAACTCCTCTGTCTTGGGTATATTCTTCTATATATCTTCAGCTGTCAATATCCTAACATCCTATTCTTTCATTTGGGTTTTTGGGTTTCCCAACATATTTTGCTCCTCAAATTAATATTTTTCAGATCCTCAAAAGAAAGATTCAGAGACCAAGACTTAGCATCACGTGACAGAGACAGGAGTTCAAGAGACAGATCACCTCGTGACAGAGATCGAAAAGATAAGAAGCGGTCCTATGAGAGTGCTAATGGCAGATCAGAAGACAGGCGGAGCTCTGAAGAGCGCGAAGCAGGGGAGATCTAACTAGTGGTGTACATATCTTCAATCCTTAAGCTTCCTATGGAGTTACATACATTGTTTAGTTTACAGCTGTTCAGGTTGACAGTGAGCAGATCCAGACACCGATCCAGCTAGGCTAGATGGACAGTATCTAACTTGATCTGAACTGAACCTGTTTTTCTTGATGAAGCCTAAAACTACATCCATAGTTTCTGGTGAACCTGTAATACAATTCTGAAAGTACCGTTTTATATAATAAGACACTGATCTCTTTATTCTTTCAAGTAGGAGTGATAGTGAACAAATTGTGTTACTTGCCTTGGGATTTTTTGAACATTTGTAAAATGCTGTCTTCCTTTCTAGTCTAAACAGCAGCAGCTTTGGGAATTGTTCTTTTTAATTTTTCTTCCTCTGACTTTTGTATCCCATAATGCCTGCACCCTCCAATCGTAAGAGGAAAGGGGACAGGGAAGCAATATAGCTTCTGTTCTAAGTAAGGTTCTATTCCCTTTATTAACTTGCTGATTACAGTTCAGAGCATTTATACTGGAATGTGTGCTGGAGAAATTTATAATATTGGGGTTTTGTGTTTGTTTAACGGTGCCTACTTAGAGTTGGAAGTTGAACAGCTGTCGCATTACATACTTTTGCTTTTTTATTGAAATTTTGAAATCAAACTTGTCTTGATTTTTCTGTTCTATTGAATTGCTATGTTTAAGATGTTCTGTGGGGGGTGGGGGCAGGGACTTTTTTTCGTAATAAGCACTTGTTTTATTTTGTGTGTGAGGAGTATAAAGGCTACACCCTTATTGTAAAGAATAATAAAATGAAAGAAACAATCGCCACCATTATTAAACTAACTTGTCTAGTACATTGTCACTAGAACTATTTGCTGTGGGCATTTCCTCTATTCTGTTACATCATTAACTGTGCCTTACTGTGCAAGGCACTAAAGGAAGTAAATATGTACCTGCAAAGATTCCAGATGAACTGTTTCCCCACCTGGTCTCCTTGCTGACTGTATTCCAGCCACTTCAGGGTTGTCTGTAACAACCACTATAGAGGAGGACTGGACCTGCAGAAGAAATTGGGGTATTTTTGTTTGGTTTTCTTCTCATTCAACAAACCTAAATAAAAACAGTGTACATGTAACCAACATAATGAGACTAAGTTTCTGCAATGAAGAGCTGTATACCCACTAGTGAATTAAACTATAGTTGGCAGATATCACCTATGATTCTAGAAAATGAGAAACAAAAATTCATTAAGTCATGAAATTAGAGTCTATGAGTATAGTTAACTAGGATCACCTTTCAAGAACTATTCATGTCTTTGGGCCCCAAGTTTAACAGATTCCATGTAACAGAGATAGGTGGCCTCTGTGTATGTGCAAAAAAGAACACAGACTAAGACTGAGGCTGTTCTAGTGAGAATCAGATTTACGTCGAAAAAGGACACACATCAAGTCCCCAGTTTACCAAGCTATGTGGCATTAACGGAAGGTTTGCTGCCGTATTTGGTTCTATGCATTCAATTTATATGGAGTTTAATTTTAGAGACTCATCTGCATAAATGGCCCATTTCTCTTTTATTTTTGGGTGCTGATGAATTGTTCTGTATCTGCTTCATTCCTGGTAGTCTGTGCTGTTAATCCTTATAAGCACTTGGGATTTAGTACCTGGGGGTGTGGAGTAAGATTAAAAGGGTTAGCTGGCAGGTGAAAAGAAGGATGTCTGGGACCTTCCTCAGTATAGTAGGTGGCATAGCTGGAGTTAGAGATCGAACTCTAAAACATATTTTAAAAATATGTTTCATTAGATTTGTATAATTAGAACGGAATATATAGGTATTCATGTCTTTGTTATCAGCTGGTACTACAGTTGTGATTTCGAGGTGTTCTATCTAGGCTATATAGATAGGAGGGTAGCAATAGCCCTGTTAGGGCAGTGACAGCCAGTGATTGCCAGTGAAGCACACCATCATAGGGCCTGTGCACCATGGTCATGGTGGGTCACTGCAAGTGCATTGTGCTTCATATGAGTGATCCAGTTTTCAAAAATCCTTTTAGAACAAATGGTTGCTTGGATACTTCTTATATTTGGACTGTCCAATAAGCGGTCTACATTTTAAATAATCATCCTTGAGACAGGCCACTCTGAATTAGAATAACCCTAAAATCTCAGTATCACTTTCTCATACACACATAATTTTTTCTTCTTCCCCAGATTCTGGGTAGAATGCCATGGCATCAGCCTAGCTCCCAGCAACCTAAAATTCCTGGACTCAAGTGATTCTCCTGCCTCAGCCTCCCAAGTAGCTGGGACTACAGGCATGTGCCATGATGTCTGGCTAATTATTCTATTTTTAGTAGAGATGGGGTGTCTCTCTTGCTCATACTGATCTTGAACTCCTGACCTCAAGCAATCCTTCCTGCTCGGCCTCCCATAGTGCTAGGACTACAGGCCTGAGCCACCCTCACGTAATTTTGGGTACTTTTCTTTGTTAGCTGGTGGCTGAGGTAGAAAGAATAACTTAGTCTTTTTTTTTTTTTTGGAGACAGAGCCTCACAGTTGCCCGGGCTAAAATGCCATGGCATCAGCCTAGCTCACAGCAACCTCAAACTCCTGGGCTCAAGCAATCCTTCTGCCTCAGCCTCCAGAGTAGCTGGGACTACAGGCATGCACCACCATGCCCGGCTAATTTTTATTTATTTTTTATATATATATACATTTTAATTGTTCAGCTAATTTCTTTCTATTTTTTTAGTAGAGGCGCGTCTTGCTCTTGCTCTTGCTCAGG
>CAUYPO010116981.1:0-19756 GCA_963574435.1 Cheirogaleus major
TTCATTGGGCTTGCTGGGGCCAATCTTCTCTTTGGTGTCGTCTTCCGGCACCAGGCCCTTGGCCTTATGGATGGCCTCGATCTGCTCCTGGAGGGTAATGTTAGCCTGGGCAGCCTGCTGGGTCCGGGCCATGCTGCCTGAGTGGCCATCCCAGGTCACCTGTAAGGGAACGCAAAGGCAAAGCTTGTCAAGACTCCTGGAACTGAATCCAGTGTGGGAAACTAAGGCCAGGGAAAGCTAGAATCCGTTAGCCACACCTTTTCCTCTGGCTTCTGGATCTCCTCCTCACCGATCTTCTTACCAATGGCCGTTTCCTCTACACCAAAGATGTCAGTACGCCGCTCAGCCAACTGCTTCAAGCTGCTCTCAATATCGAGACCTGTACACAGGAGCAGGGGATTGAAAAGGAAACTAAACCATGTGTCCTTCTGACAAGGCAGCAGCTTTCCTGGTGTGCAGGGTGCAGGATGTGATGAGGGTGACTCTGGGCTTCAATACAGCACTCCTGTCCTCTGAGCCTGGGGAGAGCTGCCCAATCAGCACTAAGCCTATAAACCTAGTGCTTGTCAAACCCTTCTGACTTCTGAAAGGATGGTGGGCCAGAGAAGGCAATTGTGTAGACAGGGTCACATGAGTGGTAAGTGCAGAGTCAGAACTAAAAGCCTAGTCCCCCACCTCTGGCATGGTTCCCTCCCTATCGTCTGCCTCTCCAAACACAGCAACAGGACCCCTGTTCCATTCCAAGGAGCTCAGAGTACTCCAGCCATCAGTGCCCTCATCCTAAGAAAGCCACAGGAATGAACAACCCTCCTGCCTATAGCCAGATCTTGCTCTGGGGTGTCAGCAGGCATATGTCATGTACGTCAGTGCCTGCCTTTGAAAGATTCCTATGGGGAGTCCTTCTGGAAAACGGGGAGTACTTTTGCAACATCAAGGGCTGCCATCTATCAAAAGCTTTTGCTGACCTCAATTATTGCTTCCTACATTTGCTTAAAGGGAGTTGACTGTAATTTGGAAATTCCCATGGGATCTCTTGTAATTCCTCACCTGGTGCGTACACCTCATCGTCACTCTGCTTCTCACGGATGGAGCGATCCCGCTGCTCCAGCCAGCGGGGGTCGAGAAGCCCGATGCGCATGTGTTCCTGCATTTTGCTGGCAGGGATCTTCTCCCCCGTGATGGGGGACACAAGATACTCATCTGGAGCAGGGGCTGGAGGCAGGGGCTTGGAAGCTAAAAGGAAACAGATGTTTGAGTAAGAACACAGGACTATCAGTGCTTTTACAACAAGCCACCTCAAGTCCTCTCAGAAACAGACAGGTCTGAAGAAGGCACAAGGGTACACAGGACCTTCCTGAGCAGTCTAAAGGCTAGGAAGCAGGCCATACCTTTGGGATCATAATCCTTGCGGACAATGACTTGGTCTGGAGTTGGGGGCAGAGGCGGAGGCATGGGTGTTTCTGGTGGTGGGGGCACTTTCTGCCCTTCTTCATCATCTGAACCCTGAAAAGCAACGCAGTGGCAGGACTCAGAGGAGATGAGAGGCCACTTCCCTGCAGCTCTCAGGGTAGCAGGGAGCCTTGGCCTCTGCCAGCCAGCATCCATGTGCTAAGCCTCTCAGTGCAGCCGAGGCCAGCCGGCAGCAGGCCAAGCTGCTTCCTTACAGCATGAATGGGAGCGCTGGGGGCCATGGTGCTAACATTCCTCCCAGGCATTTCCAGCAGTTGGCACCAGGCAGTCCCAAGAGGCCAAGGGCACTTAACATGCTGGGGAGGGGTGCAGGAGGCGAGTCAGCACTCAATGGTAGCTGCTCACAGAGCAATGCTGGGAGGGAGAGAAAAAGTCAATTCCCACAGACATAGGGCCCCTTTCTTCTCAGACTGTACATAAATTCTTTCCAAGGGGGAGAGCAGTTTGGCTCTGGACAGTTTATGCCTGCTGGGAGGGCCTGGCTTGAAGGGGGTAGGGATGTCCAAAAGGAAATATAGGCTACATTTAGAAAAGCTCTGGGAGCCTGGGGCCTGGCTAAGAGCTCAAAACATACCAAAGCATAGGGTGATGCAGTGTGTCCCCTAAATGAGGGGTAGTGTGAAGCAGTGGGTGTAGGGCCTGTAGACAAAGGGGAAGGCCACAGAACAGGACCAGCACAGCTTTTAGATCCTTGCCTTGAATGAATCTTTGTTGCCAGAGCTGGAAAAAGGCTCTGTGCTGTCTGGGGTTGGGCAGCTGTACAGCCCTGTTCAGGACCCACGCCTCCTTATAAGGCACACAAGGGAGCTGGACCTCTGACTCCAGCTGAGGTTCCAGGGAGAAAAGTCATCCCCCAGGCCCACTCAAAAGCTCACCTCATCCATGTCTTGCACTTGGGTGTCCTGGTCCAGCTGGGAAGAAGGCTCCTCTGCTTTCTCCTGTTTCTCATCCTCCTCATCAGATTCGACCTCCATCTCAACCTCCTCGCTCTCCCCAAACTTCTCATAGCGCTCCTGAATGAGGATTCGGGCCCCCAGTTCCTCCGGCGTGGTCGGGGGAGGGAAGTTCCCTACCAGAGGGTGAGCCAGAGTCAAAGGGATTCCTTATCAAAGACCCACCTAATGCCCTGTCTCGATTTTCCAAGGGCTGAGGCTCTGTCTGATTTCTCTCCCTACCTCCAGAGGCCCACCCAGGGTCTGGCACAATACGTGTATATTGAATTGGACGTAATTTGGGCAAAGTGGTACAACTAAAGTCTTCTGGGCGCAGAGGGGAAGCAGACACTGATAAAGCCGTCTGTGAGATCTGGCTGCTCCCTGGGAACACTTGTCCAAGGTCTCCCAGGATGGCTCAGAGTTCCTGACTCCCCATCTGGAGTCACTCCCCTCACAGACCTACCCTGCTCATTGGGTTGGAAGTCCACTGTTTCCACAACCACAAAATCATGCCAGTCAATCTGAGCATAGGCCACGCGCTCCTTCTCCTTCTCCTCTTCTTCCTTCTTCCTCTCACGTTCCTGGAACTTGGCCCATTCAACTCGGTAACATACCTGAGACGGGAAATAGCAAGGTGCTAAGCCGAATCAGAGTCTGTTCCCCATAGGGCTATCACCTCCAGGGCCTTCACCAACCAGAACCTCCTTCAGAACAGGATGTTGCTCTGCCCACAAAGGGAACTTCCTAGAGCAAATTATAGTATTTGCATCTGATTTCAGCCAGGCCCAGAGTGTGGAAAGATGAAAATTCTAAATGCTACAGAAACCACCCTCTGTCTAGACCCAAGAGCAAATATTTGTTATCAGTTTTCTGCTCAAGTTGGCAAGGGGCTCTGTGCCCAGAGTAGCAAAACCCTCCAGGAAGTCTACATGACAATCTACTGTACTCAAGAGAAGCAGCCAGTCTCAGACCCTGAGAAACAAAAGCCTTCATGCAGCCACCAAACACAGCCAACACCAATATGCCTTCATGACTCTGAAAACCTGGGGGTTCAAAAAGCGAGGTCACCAGAGGACCTGCTCGGGAGAAAGAAACCTACTGAATCTGAGAGCAAAGCAGAAAGTAGTGGTGTGATGGGAAGCATATGGAATCCAGGTTTCTTTGGCCTTTATAGCCACAAGGCCTTTCTTCCCACCACTCCTGGGCCTGGAACATAACAAAGTACTGCCTCAGAGACTGCCCCTAAACAGAACCCACATAGCAGAACTTGCACCATCACTAACTGTTTACCTGATCCAAAACTTCTCGGGGGTTTTCAGCCTCTTTCTTGAGCTTTGTAAATAAGCCTTTGGGAGGAATCAAGATCTAAATAAAACACAGAAGAGTTAAAGCAACTGTCAGTGTATCACAACATGGGACAGAAGGTGGCTGTCCTGGGCCTGTGGTAAGGCTCAGGAGGTAAGAGCACAGAATTCTGGGTCCCAATCCCAACTCCACTTGGCCATGGGACTTTGGGCAAGTTACTTAACCCCAGTAACTTGGTTTCTTTCTACAAAATGGTGACACCATCACTTAAAGTTGGTAGCATCGACTTAAAAAGGCTGCTTCAAGGATTAGCAGTAAAGCATGTAAAACACTGACCAAATACAGTCAGTATGTGATGGCTGCTTTCATGAAAATAATTTGTTCTCTTTTTCTTTTGAACTATTCAGGCCTCCCCGGACTATGCTTTTGAAGACTGCAACCTACCCTGCCCCACCTCCCTATATTTCTGTCTCTCCTGCTTTCCTTTCTTCTATAATATTTAGCACCATCTGACATATGCTGACATTGCACTTGTCTCCTCCCTACTAGACAAGAAACTCCCTGAAGACAGGGATTTCTGCCTTCTATTCACTATTACATATCCAGCACCCTAAATAATGTCTGACAGTGTATGTTTACTGAGAGAATGAATGCTGCTTTTATGCTCAACAGCCAGCCATTCTACATGCCCCAACAGTATGGCCCCAACAGTATCTACTGCCACTGGCAATCCTCCTCGTACCTCTACCCAAGAATCTACCTGTGCACAGTGTTCCAAGGCTAGAGACAGACACCAGTGCCTCAGGTTAGAATAGTAAATGCCAATACCCAAGTTCCGAGGGAGGAAAAACAGGAAAGTAACAGAATAAAAAGACCTTTAACCCTGGAAGCAGCCCGCTGAGGGAAATTTACCCAGGGCTCATTTATTAATAAAATTGATACTGTTTACTTACAGTAACCCTTTGGCTTTCAATGGTTGTTATTCTAGCTATTCTGCTTCTGTATTTGGTCACGTTCTAAACACACACACACACACACACATATATATATATTTTTTTTATCTTTCAAGCTTTTATTTAAGTGCAATGATCTAGGATGGATTTTAGATCTTGTTGAAAGCGGCCACGTCCATGGACTGCACATAGTCCTCAAAAGCAGTGATCTGCTCCTCTAGCATATCAGTAAAAATATGGAAAGCTTCACGAATTTGTGTGTCATCCTTGCACAGGGGCCATGCTAATCTTCTCTATATCGTTCCAATTTTAGTATATATGCTGCCGAAGCAAGCACATAAACACACACATTTTTATAATTGTTTCTAATTATATACTTTAAGTGAAGTTAGAGGAAATCCTTATGAGTCCTTTCAAGTCAGATTTTTAATGTGTTGGTTTGAGACATCAAGAACAGATGTACACACCGGGCGCGGTGGCTCATACCTGTAATTCTAGCATTCTGGGAGGCCAAGGTGGGAGGACTGCCTAAGCTTAGGAGTTTAAGACCAGCTTGAGCAAGAGCAAGACCCCATCTCTACTAAAAATAGAAAAAAAAGTAGCTGGGCAATTAAAAATAGAAAAAATTAGCTGGGCGTGGTGACGCATGCCTGTGGTCCCAGCTACTTCGGAGGCTCAGACAGGAAAATCGCTTGAGCCCAGGAGTGTGTGCTTGAGTCCAGGAGTGTGAGGTTGCAGTGAGCTAGGTTGACACCATAGCACTTTAGCCCAGACAATAGAGTGAGACTCTGTCTCAAAAAAAAAAAAAAAAAAAAGAACAGATGTACAGACCATCCCACTGAAAAGGAAAATAACCTCCACTATAAGTATAGCAAGAAAAATGTGCCACAGGCAAATCTATACCAGTGTACTTTGCAATAAATTAATGATCTAATTAAAACATTTTAACACATCAACTGCCACACTAGTAAAAAAATTTTTCCCTTGGTGCCACAGTGTTTTATTAAAACAAAACAATCCTTTCTAAGCTGTCATTTATTGTTTTCTGTGCACAAGTTATATGCAATGCAATCCACATTTTAAGATTTGTCAATATTAACTGTAACAATAAGAACATCAACAAGATTTTCATTAATCAACTGTAGTGCTTTGCTTCACGAGGCCCTGGGCTCAAAACTATAGCCTGAGTTAAATATAATACAACTCACGTGGACAGTTAATGTGTTAGATACCAGTACTGACTTGTTCAGATTCTTGATTGCAGCAATGTCACATGGTAATTTAGAATTAGGGTCTGGAGTAAAAATGCCAGAGCTCAAGGCCCAGCTCTGCAACCTCCTAGCTGTGTGACCCTGGCCAAGTTAACTTCTCTGGGCCTTAGTTTTCTCTCCTACAAAGTGAACACCATAATGGCTACATTATAGGCTATTAGAAATTAAATGAGAAGTTGCTGCATAACATTTCTCAATCATATTGAGAAATCATATTTAAATCATATTTCTGATTTAAGAGACTTTACAGGGTTAAGAACAAAGGTTTTAGAGTTAAATGTGGGTTAAAATCTCTATTAGCTGACAGATGGTGAATATGTGACTTTACTTCTCTAAGCTTATTTCTGCTTCAGAAAAGTGGAGGGAAAAACACTTAAATTAGATAATAGGAGGCAATTATTAAGGGCTTGCTTCTTCTCAGGCTCTGTATTAAGCAACTGAAAATGGAAATGTACTTAAAAACAGCTAGCACCACTTGGCCATGTCACATAGTAGGCAACCACCTTAACAGTAGTTGGCAGTCATGTGTTTCATTTCTCTTTAGAAACAAGTGTTCTGTGTTGCATTTAAAGAAATAACTGAATAGAAATCAAGACTTTACATTAAACTGGGATTCATTTGTACCATTTGCTCAGAGTCCCCACAGGGGAGCACTGTTCCATAGACAATGGGTGGAGAAAGTGTTTCCGGTGGTAAGATGCCTTCCTTCCCTGGGCCCATCACCCCAGCCCCTGCCCTGCCCAGGCACCTTGGTATACTGTTCCACCAGCTTCGTGAAGTAGTTGAAAAGGCTGTGCTGTGGGCGGAGAAAGTCAAACTGGTAGTTGCGCTGCTCTTTCTGCATCAGTTGGGTGAGAAACTGGCGCCCATTCCTGGCCACAAATTGAGCTGTCAGCTTCACCACATCCAGGTCAAAGGCCGAGATGGAGGGAGGGTCCGCGATGAACTCAAACTCTGGAGGGGGCTCTTTGGGCACAATGGTCTCTTGGATCACCTGGGCTTGGACCTAAAAAGCAGAGGGAGTGTGAGGCAGGAGGCATGGGGTGGAGAAGCTCCAGAGAGAAGAGGCAGGAATGCCTCCCCCCCAGCAGGATGGCCGTGGACCACTACGTTTCTGTTAATTATGTACACACCACTGGCACTGGTGTGAAAGAATCCTAACTCACAAGAGCATCAGTTTCCTGGCCAACTGTGGCCTCAATTCCCTGAACAGCTTCGAGTGAGACCTGTGCCCCTCTGTATCTCTGCCCCTACCCTGCAATCGAGGGCCAAAACTGAATGGAAGAAGTTCCAACAGGAACACGGCTTATTAAATCCCACCCAAGGGGGATGGAAACGCAGTAAAGCCTACATGTGTGCAGACAACTCCACTGTACAGAGTGTTTCCATGACCTCCACATGAACCATGAGAAAAACAGGTCACATGAATCCTTTTTATAGATGTAGAAACTGAGGTAGCCTGAGGCACTAGGAATAGTAAATTGCAATGCATTTCTTAGAACCGGATTTTAACCTTTACATCCCATTGCAAAACAAGGGGCTGCCTTTCTACCATGGCTCAGGAGTGCAGCAAAATGAAGGGACTGGTCCAGGTCCACACAGGAAGCAAAATGTCAGTCCCTATCTTCATTCACAATGCTAACAGCTCCTAGGGCTGGGCCTCAGCTCAGGGAGGATGGTATTAGGGCAGGCCAGGTGGAGGGGCCCTGGGAAAATGAAACAGAAGGGAAGGGATGGCACAAGGGGCCCACAGCCCACACTGCCTCCTTCAGCACAGTAGGGTAGGAAGTCCTCCACACACCAGGGCACTGCCCTCTCTCCATGATCAAGGCCTTGGATAAATCACACTTCCTCCAACCCTCAGATTCCTCATCTGCCAGCCTCCTCATGCAGCCTGTGAGGAGTCAATGAGACAGGGCTCCTATAGTATGGAGCACAGAGCCTGACAAGCAGTGCTTAAGAAATGTCACTCTTACCAGTACCTCAGCGTCTGCCTCTGTGAGAAGGGGATGACCTCACTGCTCTCCCTGGGCAGCTGTGAGGTTTGGAATTACGGATACCCTCCTTGTCTTTGCTTCCCTCCCATCCCTGGGGAAGTGAGAAGAGGGGCTGGGCTCCAAACCTTCTGGGGCAGCTGCTGCTGGGTGGCCTGCTGCTGCTGCTGCATGACCTTGGGGATGGCAGCTGAGGGCTCCTGAGCCTTTCCCTCCTTGAACTCGCTGACCTTGTGGCGGTAGTATGCATGATAAGGGTCATTGGGGTTCAGAAAGTTGAACTTGGGGTTGTTGATCTCGTTCTGTCGTATCCTAGCTTCAAATTCAGGCCCGTTTCTGGAAGCAAGAAAAAAGAATTATTATCACAACAACCCTTGTGACTACTTTGATCCAGAACACTGTCCACTGAGCCTCCTTCATGCCACCACCCACTGCTCAAACTAGCTCATCATTCAGCACAGCAGGCGTCCTCCTCAGGCCTCCTGGGAGCAGCTGTCAGTGCTATCTGCCTCATTCAGCCTGACCCAGGCCACCTCCACACAGGGTCTCCCCAACCTCGGTCATTCCTCAGCTCCTCTGCCATTTCTAAAACCATGTGGGCTATTGCTCTTTTAACAAAATTAATTTATTTAAAAAAAAATCTATTTAAGTTGGGCACAGTGACTTGCACCAGTAATCCCAGCTGCTTGGGAAATTGAGGTGGGAGGATTGCTTGAGCCCAGGAGTTTGAGATCAGCCTGGGCAACAGAGTGAGACCCTATCTCTACCAGTAATAACAAAAAATTAAAGATAAAGGAGTCAAAAGTGAATACAGTAAAAACAAAGTAATGTTGTCAACATTTATTTAGCTCAAAGTTTGCTGAAGCTAGTTTTTAGTTAAAAGGGGAGGTTAGTAAGTGCTGAAGAGGTGTTAAAGACATAATAGCACCAAACTGAGACTTTGTGCTTTAGGTAATGAGAAAAGACTTAAAAAACATAAAAATTTAGATGATTTAATGCCTTGTCCAAGTACTATCTAAAATCCTCCTACTTACTACTGCTGAAGCCCACACAGGAAACCTGCTCCACATGGACCCAGATTTATGCTACTGTCTAAGGCACATTCAGGTGACGAGGGGTGGTAAAATCTGCAGGGGATGGTCTCCTACTACTCTCTGTGCCTGAAATGGTCGCCCAGATATGCCCCATGGTCACAGTTTGTATGCCTTCAACACCTCAGGATAATTAAAAAAATGTCCCTGTCACAATGTTTAGAGAACTCTGATTTTTTAAAAGTCCCAGTGGTAATATTTCAAGGTGCCACACTCACATACAGCACCTACATCGGTCTGGACACATTTCAAGTTTCAGGTTCACTACTGACTCACTCTGACCCAAAGCAAGTTACCAAACTACTCTTTTCCTCAATTTCCCCATGTATAAAATGTGACTAACACCACATTCCCTCTCTACCATGAAGTATCACTAAGAACAAATAAGGAGATGCCCAAGCCTTTTTTTTTTTTTTTTTGAGACAGAGTCTCACTCTGTTGCCCGGCCTAGAGTGCCGTGGCATCAGCCTAGCTCACAGCAACCTCAAACTCCTGGGCTCAAGCAATCCTTCTGCCTCCACCTCCTGAGTAGCTGGGACTACAGGCATGCGCCACCATGCCCGGCTAAGTTTTTCTATATATTTTTAGTTGGCCAATTAATTTCTTTCTGTTTTTAGTAGAGACGGGGTCTCGCTCTTGCTCAGGCTGGTTTTGAACTCCTGACCTTAAGCGATCCACCCGCCTCAGCCTCCCAAAGTGCTAGGATTACAGGCGTGAGCCACCACGCCCGGCCTCTCAAAGCCTTTTTGAATCCTACAGTGGCCGGCAAATGCAAGGGGCTGTTAATCTTTTGAAGGCTCGCAGGGGCTGTTCCATAAATATTCAAAATGTCTGTGGGGCTTCCAACTCTCTCTGGCCAGAACCCTGCACTTAGAGCTGCCCCAAACACATCTGGGCATGGCCCCAGGGTGTGACTTTCTTCAGACTTTCACACACCTGGTCCCGTGAGAAGGCAGGAGACAAAGTGCAGACAGCACTGTGTTCCAGATTCGCCACAATGATGGTGGTCAGCACCCAGGCCTGCTGCTCAGCAAGTTCTGGTCACACCCTATGGTGTGACTAGCACCATAAGGTCTCAATCTGACCATGAATTAGTCCAACTGGAACCTCATGCTTTAGGAAAAAGCATTTCTCCCTCACTCCTTAAATAATGCAAACCACACACAAAGAGGAGGGTGAATGTTCATTTAAATCCTGCTAAACTAGGCCACCATGCCCAGCAAATGCCCAGGGCAGATGAAAGGCTGCTAGAAAAAGAGGCCCTGGTTGTCTCGTATATCGCTGCCTAAGCCATAACCTCACTACATATGGGAACAATCTGAAAGATAAAACTATGAGAAGGCAGGCACGTTCATTCCAAGCTATTCTGTTGCTTTAAATTAGCTTAATGTTAATTTTAGAAATATATTCTCTAACACAAGGAGATTTCAGCAGGAAAAGACATGATTCTGACTCAACCAGCTGGTGGGACTTTTTAAGGGTAATTTCCACTTCAGTTTCTTGACAGGAAAATGCAGGAAAGGGAAGACCCAATCTAGAGAGAAAAAATTCTTTCTGGAAAACCACACTAAGTTATGGATTTCTGCTGCATGCTCCGTGAACACATGTGAACCTAGCATAAGTGAAGCCGAGTTCTGCATGCTTGCTCTAACCCAGTCTGTCCCTTTAACGCAACGTAAATGAAAGCAAGTTTGAAGATGGTAGAAATGCCTACAAAAGCAATCACTGTAGCTAAAAATCTATCTAGAGATGTATGTGCATGTATAGTTATTTTTGAGGGACCTTGACAAACTCTTATTTCTGTAGCAGCAGAGGATGGCACAAAACTATTGGAAAGCTACTTGGCAAAATGTTTAAGAAATCTTTTAAAATGCTCTTTTAGCCAGTAATGTGCCACACAGAATTTTCTTTAAAGGAAACAGTCTAAAAGAAAAAGAAAATGCTCAAAGACTTCCTCATAGTCATTTGCCAAACTGAAATGCTGGAAATAATCTCTAAGGAAAATACAGGGGAGACGGCCAAGTCAAGGAAGGTCCTTGTTAGGACCTAGATAGATTTTTAGCTACAGCGATTGCTTTTGTAGGCATTTCTAAAATCTTCAAACTTGATTTCATTTACGTTGCAGTAAAGGGACTGGGTTAGAGCAAGCATGCAGGACTCGGCTTCACTTCTGCTAGGTTCACATGTGTCCATGGAGCATACAGCACGCACTTCAACATGGTGTGTGCTCTCCACAGCGGACCGTACAGCATCAGGAAGACAGTGAGAGACACAGAAAAATGCCTACAACACACTGTGGAAGGGAAAAGAAGCATGTGAAAGTATCTCTGCTAGCATTATAAGAATCTAAAAAAGGATACCAAGGGCCAGAAGGAAACAGGAAAAAGTGAAAACAGCTGGTAGAAACTATTCTGGTAGTGAGATCGTGGTGAGTGTTCACCCAACACCCTTTTCCTATTTATTGTTTTTAAAATATCAGGGGAAAAGGGGAAGCATGAGTGTTGCTATGAGACACTAAACACTTATCTTAAACAACACCTGCTTCCCTAAATCTGACATGACCTAACAATGTTCAATTAAGCACAGGGTAGCTTTTAACTGAACACCCAGGTTAATTAAAACCTAGAAATGTGAAGAGATGAAACTGCACAGAGCTGACATAGTGAAATACATTAACCAGAGTAATTTTGTTTAATTTTATTAGAAGACAGAGAAAGGAAGGAGTATCTATTAAATGATGTATAGTGATGGGTATGCTGCCTCAGGGGAGTGACTGTCAAGGTGTGGCCCCCTGGAGAGTAGATGCCCTGAGGGCAGCAGTCTGCTCAGGGCCAGCTGAGCAGGAAGAGCTGTCCAGTTTGTCAAGAAAAGCCAGAAATCCAGATTTTTTTTTTTGAGGCAGGGTCTCACTTTGTTGTCTGGGCATGAAGGCAAGGGCTGATCATAGCTCACTGCAGCCTCAAACTCCTGGGCTCAAGTGATCCTCCTGCCTCAGCCTTCTGAGTAGCTGGGAGTACAGGTGAGCAATACTATGCCCAGCTAATTTTTCTATTTTTTGTAAAGATAGGGTCTTGCTATGTTGCTCAGGCTGGTCTTGAACTCCTAACCTCAAGGAATCCTCCTGCCTCAGCCTACCAAAGTGCTGGGATTACAGGCATGAGCCACCGTAATCTAGATTAGAAAGTTATAAAATCTCTTAATTTTTAAATAGTGGCAACTAATTTGAGTTTTAAAAAAATATTGTGAGGACAAACAAAACATCTGTAAGCTGTACATAGCCTACTGGCTATCAAAGGAATACTATAAATACTCTAGACAAGGCGGATGTATTGACCTTTGGAGTCAAGTGGCCATCACGAAGATTCCACCCAAGAAAGTGTGTGTATAAGGGCAGTGGGAAGGAGGGAGGGGAGGAACTCTGATCAATTTCCATCCCATCTGAGATGAGAGCTAACACCTGCATGATGTAACCAAACTGCATTCAGTCCCATTACCTCACTCCTGCCTCAGATAGGACAACCCTGAGATGGCATTTTGTTCAATTTTGTAGATAGGTCATTTGAGGCTCTGTGGAATGCAGTCCTTGCATAATGTGAATGATCGACTCTCCGTTTTATCTTACTGAGGCCAGCAGCTCAGACACAAAAACATACATTCTGCCAAAGTAGCTTTCTAGGCATTTCCTCAAGCCTGTTTTGAAAGCAGAAGCTCCTGGTGCCTATAGAGTTAGGTGTGACTCTCACTTTGGCCACTGCTGTGCTGTGTCAGACAGAGAAGCTACCACCTAATTGCCATGTTGTGGTTTTAGACAAATTAAAAGACCTAAGCCAACAATGCCTCTCCAAAAGCCCAGGCATTATCCTTGTGCTGATTCAGGAACTCTTCCTGCTAAAATCCACCTCTGACCCACCCTAACAGAAGTAGCTACATTACCTGGCCACAAAGCTGGCAGTCTTGTCAACAATATTTCTGACTTCTGGAGGAGGGTAAATAATCCCCACCACTGGTTTGGAAGGTGTAGAATCCTCTTTTGAAGATGCTTCTTCTTCTGTGGGCTATGAAAACAAAACAAGGAAATACTGTTAAACCCCTCTAGGATATTGTTGAGAGCATAGACTGTCACCCACAGACTTCCCTCAGGTTAGATCCTCTGCTTCAGAAAAACAGTTCTCTTAACAGTGCGCTTGCATGGGCCACTCCTGGGAAACCAGGGAAAAGAGCAGCCTCTTGGCTCCCCACTAGCTCAGCTGCCTCAGCAGGACCAGAAACCCGCATTTTTATCAAGTGCCCAGATGATACAGGATGCAGGGGCTCTGACTACTTTCTGAGAAACCATGGTCTAGAATCCAGAAGGCCATGTCTGTAACTCTGAACCCAGTACTGTGCCTGGCATGGAACATTCAATAATTGTTTGCTGAATAAAGAAACGGGAAATTCCTCACTGGCAGCTCCTTCTGCCTTGAATGCCCTTTCCCTCAGCATCCATTCCACACTCTTAACCACCATTCAATGCTCAAATGTTTCGTGAAACTCTGCTGGAATATTCAATATTAATTGTCCCATAAACTCCAATATTCTTTCCTCAGCAGCTTATTCCCCTTAGTAAACAAAGGGTCAAGTCTCTCATCCCAGAAAAATAAAGTTTCTCCCCTGCCTACAAGTTCCTTTATGCTGGTGCCTTCTCCCTCCCCTTCCTCTAGTAGCTAAACATCCTGAGTTCTTTTCAGTCTTGGCCTTCCCACTTCCTCACCTCCCATTTGGTTCCCATTCATTTCAAGTGCTCTTGCCAAAATCAAAAACTGCCTACAGCCAACTACAGCCATTATCTGGCCTTAGACTAGTGACCACTCCTTCACAAAACTTTGCACCCAACTCCCAGGCCCCATTCTCACCTGTCTGTCCTTTTTGCTCACCATTCCATCCAAGTTTCCTTCCTGGCTCCTGTTTTACCTCCTGCTCTGTAATGCTAGAGACCCCCAAAATTCTGTTCTTGGCTCTCTGCACAGTAGTCACACCTCTGTCAGGCACTCACAGCCACATCCTTCACTTCCCCTCCCATCTCCAGGCTGAATAATCCCACCCAAATCCATGTCACAGATCATTCTTGTGTCTTTAGATCCCGCGGACCCCTGGGCACTTTCACCTCTAACCTCTTTGCTCATGAGTGGCTATCCTGTTATCCAGGCCAGAAACTTGGGCCTCCTTTCCCTTCCTCAGCCTCCACACTCAATGACAATAAATGTCATCATTTATCAAGCAGAGTAGGTCCCAGACACTTTTCTAAGTCCGTTAAATATGTTAACTCTTATAACCCTTACAAGAGCCCTATGAGGTTAAGTACTCTTATTACCCCCATATTACAAATGACATATAACAGATGAGGAATGCAGAGCTTAATGTCCAATTGGCACAACCAGGATTTCAACACATCATTTTGGCTGGAGAGCCTGTACCATCAGCCACCTTGTGACAAGAGCTTGCCTATCCCCTCTGCCCCATGCCCCTCTCCCAATCTAGGCTAGGCCCTCAGCACCTTTTTTTGTTTTGTTTCATTTTTCTTTCTTTTTTCTTTTTCTTTTTTCCTTTGTCTCCTATGGTCTTTCTGAAACTCAGCATCTTTTGAATAGAGTGACTGACTGGTCTCCCACCCTCCTAGTGATTCTCCACATCATTGTCTGTCTACCTGAATTTCTGAAATGCAAATGTCACTATCTGGTGTAAAACCCTTCCTTTTCTTGCCATTGTCTACAAGGAAAAGTTAAAATCCTAAGAATCACACCTCTTGCCACCACTCTCCTAACCCTACACTTCAACACTTGTTCATTTACCCTTGACCAGAGGCAACATCTGATTCTTACCTCAGTCTTTGTACTTATTATCCGGTACTATCTTGTTTATTTTCCCCCAGTGCCTGGGAAAATGCCAGAGATGCAAAGGTACTTAAATATTTGTGGAAAGGGCATGGACTCTTCAGTCATGTCCCTGCTTTATTCTGAACCCAAAGCAGTGATCACAATTATTTATGCACAGTTTTCCCTTCAACTGAGAACTTTTTCTTTCTTTTTTTTAAGAGATGGTCTTCAGTAGCACGATTGAGAGCTTTTTAAGGGATAGATGGATGACACCATATCATTTATAGCGATCCAGACAATAAACATCTGTCAAGTATTCAGGTATGTCTGTCTTCCCATTAGTTTGTGAGCTCCATAGGCAAGGGCCGTGCCTCATTCATTCCGGTGATGTCGGGGCCTGGCACAGTGTATGGTTTAGGGTAAACACTGGGTAGATGTTGAGAATTAACATCCAAAAATGTACCGTGTAGACTGGAAAATTAGGGATTATTGGGCAAAGCCTGGGAGGCCCAACTGCCAAAGACAGTTGGTGAAACAATGCTTCTCACACTTTAGTGAAATCACCTTGGGATCTTGCTAAAATGCAGATTCCTATCTAGAGAGTCTGAGGTGGAGACTCCGCATTTCTAACAAGCTCCCAGGTCGCGCTGATACTGTTGGTCCGCGGACCACTTTGATAAGCACTGTTCTAGAGCGCTCGTTCGCTACGAGAAGACAGCGTGGGACGCGCGCAGCCTCCTGGGACTTGCAGTCCCTCCAATCCCTCCCAGAGAGGCCGCCTCTTCCAGCGCGAGGGAGGAGCGGGCCTAGGCTCGGGCTGCAGGTTGAGGTGCGGGGGGGGGACGAGGTACCTGTTTGGGTTCGGTGGCCACCGGCGGCGGCGGAGGCACCGCCTGCACGGGTCCGGCCGGCATGACTGCGACGCTCAGGGCTGCCAGTCCGCCTCGGTATCGGTAAGAGGTGCAGCGTCAAGACACCCTCCCTGCCGGACGGTACGACGAGCTCCCAAGATGGCGGCGGCCGAAGGAGTCGTCGCCGAGGAGGAGAGGCTGACGCACTTCCGGGCCCGCCCCCTCGCCGTGGCGTGCTTCCTGCCCCACCCCGCGGGCGCCGCGGCTCGCGACGCAGTTGCCATGGCAGCGGCCGCGGCGCCGGGATAGGGGTTTCAGGGGATCACAGAAGCCGAGGCGCGCCAGGGGCAGTTCCACGGGCCAGCCAGACTCAGAGGCCGAAGCCGCGACGCTGGTGGCAGGTGAGATGTTCTACAGCACCTGACCTCGCAGCCCTGACCCCTCCTTACTCCACAGCCAATTCTTCGCCCCCTCCGACCCCGCAGTCCACGGACCCCGCTCCCTCCCGTTGGCCTCTCACTTAGGAGAGCCCCTCTCCCCTCAGGCCTGCAACCTCAAAGCCCCACCTCCCTACTCCCTTCCAGCTCCGTCTTTCACTCCAGGCCCACCTCCTCCAAGGACCCCTTCCAAACCAACGCCCTTAATTCCCCCTGGTCCTTTCTCCCTTGGGCCTGCCTTTTGTAAGTTCTACCTGCAGCCTTCCCTGGCCCCGCCCGCAAGCCCAAGGGGACCCTCTCAAATCAGGGCTGCTTCTTTATGCTCCACCCCTCATTCCCACCGGTGCGGCCTGCAGGCCACGCCCCTCGCTTCCCAGAGGCTTGTCTCCAATTCTGCAGGCTTCTCTCCCTCTTCTGATATCCCCTCCCCCCTCGCCCCACCCGGGCTCCCTCCCCCTTCCTCCCTGCCCCACACACATCATAGCTGGCTTATGTCATTGTTATTATTAATGTGGAATGATAGCTAGGATGTATTGGACGTTTACCATGAGCCAGACCCTGTGCCAAACACTTCACATATTACATCATTTATTCCCTGTAGCAATCTACAGATAAGGACAGTGAAGTTCGGAGTTGGTGGAGTGCAAATCCAAACTCAGGCCAGTCTTACTCCACTATTAGTGCAATTAGTTATTCCTTTGTTCTCACTCGGTCCCTTCAGTGTCCCCAGGGATACAGGCAATTAACCACCTCAGATCAGAGACTGACAACTGCCATATAGTTGGTTTTAGACTTTCCAAAGTGTTTTCACGGTGGTGACTTCGCATCTCAGTGGGCACATTGGCTGGGAGGTAGGAGTAATCTTTTTTTTTTTTTTTTTTAGACAGAGTCTCATTCTGTTTCCCGGGCTAGAGTGCCGTGGCGTCAGCCTAGCTCACAGCAACCTCAAACTCCTGGGCTCAAGCAATCCTCCTGCCTCAGCCTCCCAAGTAGTTGGGACTACAGGCATGAGCCACCATGCCTGACTAATTTATATATATATATATATTTTTTTTTTAGTTGGCCAATTAATTTCTTTCTATTTTTAGTAGAGATGAGGTCTCGCTCTTGCTCAGGCTGGTTTTGAACCCCTGACCTTGAGCTATCCACCCGCCTCGACCTCCCAAAGTGTTAGGATTACAGGCGTGAGCCACCGCGCCTGGCCAGGAATAATCTTTACCAGTGGGGTAGAGTACTAGTTCTCAGAGAGGCTTGAGTGTTGAATGGAAGTGGAGGAAAGGCTTCTGTCCTTCCCTGGGAGTCAAAAGTCCACCTTGAACCTCAGGGAACTGAGGAGAGGCACAGTTAGCCACTGCTGCTCCCTAAGGACAGTATTGGCTCAATTAGTGCTGTCACTTGTTTGGTCACAGGTACAGTGCAGGGCTGACAGCTTCAGGCTGAGGGTTCCACTCAAGATCCGGGAATTACAGAGAAAGCCCATGTCAGATGCTCCTTCACTTGACACACACCTAAGGGCTTCTGAAACCATGCCTATATCTGCATAACCTCAATTTTCAGAAGAAAGGACATAAGGTAACCTTGGATAGTCTTGATACTCTGGCATTCACTGATACTTATCTGAACCAGAAGCTAATGGGAGTTGATAGCCCGAGATAGCCCAAGACAGCAGCTGTAGTTGTTTGAAAGTGAAGAGATCAGTGTTTCTTGGTGCCTTCGCAAGCAAGCTTATGAGTTCCAGGTGCTTTGCCACCTGAATACGCTTGCTCCCAGGTTGGGGCTTCTTGATTGCTTTATTTATTTACTTCATGCTCATTCCAAGAAGGAAACCCAGAATGTTTTAGTCTATTTAGTTTCCCTTTGTTTCTGCCTCCCTTCTTGGAGACATAAAATCTCTTGGGCAGCAGTATCTCATGAGAGGTAGTTGCCAAGGCAGCATGTGTGTAGGATGTGGGCATGTGCGTGTTTGTGTGTGTGAGTGTCGTGGGGTGGACACACATCACTTCCCATCATGTGGGCGGAGCTGACACACCCAAGCTTATGCCTTGCAGTGACTTTCAGACATAGTTGGTGGTTCCGGGAGGATAGGGCTCCGTGTGCCCTGCTCTGTCCCTCATCTTGACACAGTGCCTGGCACATAGTTGATAGTCAGTCCTCATTTGCTGAATGAGCACACAGCATCTGACCTTCTCCACCTATACTGTTCAATACAGTAGCCACCAGCCCATTGGCTTTCAAGCACTTGAATGGTATCTGGTCCAAACAGAGATGTGCTGTGTCAAATAGACATTGGACTTTGAGACATAATACCAAAAATAAGAATGTAAAAAAATCTCTTTAATAAGTTTATCTTGAGTTCATATCGAAATGATAATATTTGAGGTATATTGGGTTAAATAAAATCTGTTATTAAAATTAATTTGCCTATTTTCAAATTTCTTGATTTCTTTTTTTTTTTTTGAGACAGCGTCTCACTCTGTTGCCTGGCCTAGAGTGCTGTGGTGTCAGCCTTGCTCACAGCAACCTCCAACTCCTGGGCTCAAGCAATCCTCCTGTCTCAGCCTCCCGAGTAGCTGGGACTACAGGCATGTGCCACCATGCCTGGCTAAGTTTTTCTATATATTTTTAGTTGGCCAATTAATTTCTTCCTATTTTTAGTAGAGACGGGGTCTCGCTCTTGCTCGGGCTGGTCTCAAACTCCTGACCTTGAGCAATCCACCCGCCTCGGCCTCCCAGAGTGCTAGGATTACAGGCGTGAGCCAGCGTACCCGGCCTTAATTTCTTTTTAATGTGTAGGGAAGCAAAAGTAATATCTTTTCCTCATTTATTGCTAGGTTCATGGCTGAGATGCCTATAACAAGAAAGATTTATAAGAGAAAAGTATACAAATTTATTTAATAAATTTTTCCCTAACATGGGAGCCTCAGAAATGAAGACTAAAAGAAATGAGGTGATCTGTGTATTTTTATAGACAATTGTGCAGAAGTATGATTGAAAAACAGAAGGGTATGATCTTAGTAATAAGGGGAGAATTTAGCAAGGCCCATTTGTTCAGCTTCTTCTAGGTATCCCTCTGTGACTTTCTTTCTCAACTAGGTACAGGGCAGGACACCTGTCACAGAGGAGAAGGGAAGGAGAAGGTCAGAGAGGGACCTTCCTAGTGGCCTGTTTCAGGGAAATGGATGAGGAGAAGGTGATTGTAGCCTTCCTGCTTCTGCAGTTTTCTCAGTTTCCAAGGTGCTATATTTTGGGGTAGCATTTCCTGTACCCCATCAGTGTCTAATAGAATATCTAAAGTCCCATATGTGGCTTGCCTTATATTTCTTTTGGACACTGCTGCTCTAGAAACAGCATGGCCTGAAGATAGAACAGAGATGTTGGATTGAGAGTCCCAGCTCCCTGAATGACTTTGGGCTAGTCCCCTAACTTTCCAGAGCCTCAGTTTTCTCTTCTGTATAAAGGAGGAAGATTTGGGGAAGTGGCACACAGTAAGTTTAATCAGAGCTAGCACTATTTTTTAAAGAATATTTTTAGAGACAGAGTCTTGCTCTGTCACCCAGGCTGGAGTACAGTGGCATGATCACAAATCACTGCAACCTC
>CAUYPO010116984.1:0-11637 GCA_963574435.1 Cheirogaleus major
ATGGGCCACTGGTCTGGGTGGCTCAGCCAATCCACTGGAATGCAGGACCTGGGAGAGATCTCAAAAACTAGTTTTAGTTTCACAAGGGTGATGTTACCTATGGGAGTAATTAAGAAAGTTAAGAATCTTTATGACCACCAGCTATGTGAGTCCTGAGTAGCAATTATAGGAAAGCAAACTGGGGGACAATGATTTTTTCTATATATTTTTAGTTGGCCAATTAATTTCTTTGTATTTTTAGTAGAGACGGGGTCTCACTCTTGCTCAGGCTGGTTTTGAACTCCTGACCTCGAGCGATCCACCCGCCTCGGCCTCCCACAGTGCTAGGATTACAGGTGTGAGCCACTGGAGTACGTAACTTTGATCTTGTTGGGGTTGAGCTTAGGCTCATGGTGGAAGCAGCTGGTGTCAGATGAACCTGGATTTAGGATGACCAAAGAAAGTTGCACCTTGGCTTTTTCTGAGCCAGAAACAGAAAGCCAAATTTCTTAAAATTATTTAAGAGCTCCTCTGACCTCTGGCTCTTGTTTACCTCTCGAACTTCATCCTTTGTCACCCAGATATTCATCTGCCATATCAAACCTTTCAGTTGTTTAAAATGTGGCATGTTCTCTTTAGCCTCTGGGTCTTGGAGATCTGATCCTGGTTCATATCTCTAACTACCTTTCTAAGCCTCCCTCTCTCCAACTGTATTATTCAACCAATCAAACATCTTTTAGTTACTAAGAAAGTTTTGCTTTCTCTTGTGTCTTGACTCTTTGTACATGATGTTCTAACACTTTTACTCTTTTTCACCCATTTTTGCCTTACTCCTATTCCTTCAGTTTTTGGCTTAAGTTTCCTGAAAGAGGCCTTCCTTGACTCCTAGACCAGGTTTGATTTCCCTGCTTCCACTGTACCTTTTATGTACTTTAGCATCACACTCAACACATTTTTATAAGGATTACTTGTTTTTCTTCTCCACTACACTGTGAGCTTTCAAAGGGTAGCATCTGGAGTCTGGGCCTGTCTGGTTCACTGCTATAAACTTAGCACATGGCATCTTGCCAGACACATGGAAACTACTCAGTGCATATTTATTGAATGTTGACTAATGAATGTCATGATTAACTTTGCTTAGGTGGATCAGGAAATGTTTCAGAGATAAGGAAATGCTTGGGTTGGGGCTTAAAAAATGAATAGAAGTTTTCAGGAAATTGGAGTGAGAGTTAGGGTGATGAGAGGAAGGGCATTTTGGGAAGACTTTTTGTAAAGGCACAAAGATATGAAAAAGCACAGGGCATTAAGCAGCTGACCCCTCAGCTGCCTGGGGGTGAATTTGAGTAATTGTTGAGAGATGAGACTAGAGGATGAAGGTGACACAGATCATGGAGGGTCTTATAGGTCACATTCATCTTGGCATTAGATGTCATTCGTGTTAAGGAGGGAATTTTAATGTTTATTAAACTTTTGTTGTGTCTTAAGGTTTTTTCTTAAAATATATACTATTATTTTTATATCATTATAGTATTCATAACAGTTTTCTTTCTGTCACCTGAGTTTCACCTGAGCTGAGTGATGGCTGGTATCTTATTTATCCTGATATACTCGGTGTTTACGATTATATCCTAAGTAGGATCATCTTTCTTTGAAATCAGGTTTTGTGTATTATGTTTCTTGTATACCAAAGATAATTTAGGTCATTTTTGGTAATATAGTTTTATCTGTGCCTCCAGTTTTTTTTTTTTTTTTGAGACAGAGTCTCGCTTTGTTGCTTGGGCTAGAGTGCCGTGGTGTCAGCCTAGCTCACAGCAACCTTAAACTCCTGGGCTCAAGGCATCCTACAGCCTCAGCCTCCCAAGTAGCTGGGACTACAGGCATGTACCACGTTGCCCAGCTAATTTTTTCTGTATATTTTTAGTTGTCCAACTAATTTCTTTCTATTTGTAGTAGAGATGGGGGTCTCGCTCCTGCTCAGGCTGGTCTTGAACTCTTGAGCTCAAACAATCTGCCCTCCTCAGCCTCCCAGAGTTCTAGGGTTACAGGCGTGAGCCACCACGCCCAGCCTTTGCCTCCAGTTTTAATGTAATCTTATCAATGCCTCTGTAAAGATGCTTCCAGATGAGCACAGTATACTAGATGCATCCTGATCATTCCTTTCAGAGTAGAACAGAGGTTTTACTACCTGTGTTCCTTGCCCTCTGCTTTTTTAATGAAATTTATAGTGACATTAATATTTTTTGGGGTAGCCATTTGATGCTCTTTAAGTTACTAAACCTTATCAAGCTTTCTAAAAAATATTTTTGTGTGGAGATAGGAGTCTTGCTGTGCTTCTCAGGCTGATCTCAAGCTCCTAGCCTCAAGTGATCCTTCTGCCTTGGCCTCCAAAAGTGCTGGGATTGCAGGTGCGAGCCACTGCACCCAGCCCAAAGCTTATCAAGTTTTTTATGTGAACTACTTTTAAAATATTTTATACTTGTTCAGTGGATCTTGTAGAGCCTGAGTTAGGGATTTTAATCTTTATTCCTATTAAACTTTGTTAGTTTTAGCTCCTAATTCTAACTTATTTTTCTATTTCTACCTTTTAAAATTTTTATATTTAAATAACTAATAGATGGACCTTGTGCGGTGGTTCACGCCTGTAATCCTAACGCTCTAGGAGGCCGAGGTGGGAGGATTGAACTCAGGAGTTCGAGACCAGCATGAGCAAGAGCGAGATCCTGTCTCTACTAAAAATAGAAAGAAATTAGCTGGACAACTAAAAATATATAGAAAAATTAGCCGGGCATGGTGGCGCATGCCTGTAGTCCCAGCTACTGTGGAGGCTGAGGCAGGAGGATCACTTGAGCCCAGGAGCTTGAGGTTGCTGTGAGCTAGGCTGACACCACGGCACTCTAGCCTGAGCAACAAAGTGAGACTCTGCCTCAAAATAAAATAAAATAACTAATAGATGGCTTAAAAATCCCAAGATGGGCTATATACTACTGTGATGTTTCCCTTGCCCAACAGTCTTCCATCTTTTTCACAGTTTCTTGTGTATTCTTCTGGAATTTTTCTGTGTGTTCATGGTACTAGTAAATATTAATGCATATTCTTATATTTTCTTTCTTTTTTTTTTTTTGCACTAAAAGTAGCACACTGTACTCACTATTCAGCAATATCCCTCTGTAACTTAATAATATTTCTTTTTTTTTTTCTGAGAGGGGGGTCTCACTATATTGCCCAGGCTGGCCTCATACTGCTAGCCTCAAGCGACCCCACCCCCACCTTATCCTCCCAAGAATAATATTTCTTGGAGATCTTTCCATATAGTCCATAAAGAGCTTCCTTATTTTAAAAATATGCATATTATTTCATGTATGGATGTGCTGTAATTTAACCAGTCTTTTATTAATGGATATTTGAATTGTGAACATTCTTAGCTAATAGAAACAGTACTGCAGTGAATGACTTTGTATATACTCGCCAACCATCATTTTTGCTTGTGCAAATATATCTGTAAGATTAAGTCACAGTTGGATGTGTTGGATCTCTGGGTATATGCATTTGTCCTTCAGTGGTAGTTTAAAGTTGTTTTCCTTTTTTTTATTTTTAAATATAATCTTGCACATTTCTTTTTTTTTGAGACAGAGTCTCACTCTGTTGCCTGGGCTAGAGTGCCGTGGCGTCAGCCAAGCTCACAGCAACTTCAAACTCTTGGGCTCAGGCGATCCTCCTGCCTGAGCTCCCGAGTAGCTGGAACTATAGGCATGCGTCACCATGCCTGGCTAATGTTTTCTATATATTTTTAGTTGTCCAGCTAATTACTTTCTATTTTTTTTAGTAGAGATGGGGTCTCGCTCTTGCTCAGGCTGGAACTCCTGAACTCAAACAATCCACCGGTCTCGGCCTCCCAGAATGCTAGGATTATAGGCGTGAGCCACCGCGCTCGGCCCACATTTCTTAAGTTACTAGATATTTACCTTTTTGTAGCTGTTGTCAGTGAGATCTTTTCTATCATTATATTTCCATTGATTCCATATAATGATATATGTGTGTCTATATATGCACAACCTTACTCTTATTTTTATTGTAGTTATTTTTCCAGGTGATTTTCTTGGGTTTTCTGAGTATATAAAATTACCTACAAAATAGTGCTTATTTTTTCCTTTTCTCTCCACACCTGATTTTAATACAAAATCCTCTTCATTAGTGTTTACCTTTGCTTTGTTAAATACTCTTATACTTTTTACTTGGTTTGTGTACATCAGTTATACACAATATATTTCAAGTATATCAGAATATCTACAAGATATACTTTGAGTGCCAGTCATTACAAATGAGACCATTAGCACATTTAATCTGCCTCTCACCTTCTTTCCTTTCCAGTTTTTTTCCCATGTGTTATTCCACTTTGTCAGGGCATTTAGCATTCATCTCTGATCCCCACATTTGTTTTATTCTTAGTTCTGCTGTTAAATTTACCCAGTGCTCACTGTTGGTTCTTTTTGTGAAGTTTCCTCAAAATTTTATTGTCTGATAGTTTCCTCGAGAAGAGATTATGAGCAAGATATTCCCTAAGTTTGTGGGTGTTCAGAACTGTTTGTAGCTTTTATATTTTATACTTTAAGGACACCTTGGCTGAATGAAACATCCTTTGCTTTTATTTTCTTTCCCTCAGTATCTTCAAAATATTTCTCTGTCATTTAGCGTTAGGTGTTGCAGTGGAGAAATATGAGGCTAGTGTAATTTTCACCCCATGTTTTCTTTTTCTATAATTTAAATTTAAGTTTTTAAAATTTATTTTTTGTGTATATTCATGGTACAAGTGCATTGTTACTACACTGATATATTGCATTTTGAAGAAGTCACAGCTTTTAGTGCATACATCATTGGAACAATACACATTGTACCCACTGAGCAACCTACTATTCTCCTCACCCCTCCGAATCTTCATTGTCCATCATTTCACACTCTGCTTCCATGTGTACACATTATTTGGCTCCTACATATAAGTGAGAATATGTTGTATTTTGTCTATGTCTGAGTTATTGTACTTAAGGTAATGGCCTGAAGTTCAATCCATCTTGCTGCAAAAGACAGGATTTCATTCTTTTTATGGCTGAATAGTATTCCATTGTGTGTGTATACACACACATACACATACACACACACGCACACGTGCTCACGTGCGTGCACACACCACATTTTCCTTATCCAGTCCTCTGTTGATAGACACAGGTTGATCCTTATTTTTGCTCTTGTGAATAGTGCTATGACAAACATGAGTTCAGGTATCTCTTATAGGTATTAATTTCTTTTCCTTTGGGTAGATACCAAGTAATGGGATTGCTGGATCATATGATAGTTCTATGTAATATTTTTGAGAAATCTTGGTACTGTTTTCCATGGAGGTTGCACTAATTTACCTTCCCACCAACAGTGTGTAAGAATTTCCTTTCCCCTTTGTCTTTGCCAACATCTATTATTTTTTTCTTTTTAATAGCCATTGTGATTGGTATAAGATAATATCTTATGGTTTTAATTTGCATTTCTTTGATAAGTGATGTTGAAAATTTTTTCAAATGCCTTTTGGACATTTGATTGTCTTCTTTTGAAAAATGTCCATTTATGTCCTTATCCCACTTATTAATGGAGTTATTTTGTTGTTGATGTTGTTGAGTTGTTGGAGTTCCCTGTTAATTTTGGATGTTAGTCCCCTGTTGGATATATAGTTTGCAAATATTTTCTCTCATTCTGTGGGTTGTCTGTTGATTCTTCCCTTTGCTGTGCAGAAGCTTTGAGCTTAATATAGTCCCATTTGTCCATTTTTGTTTTTGTTGCCTGTGCTTTTGAGATCTTTGTCATAGATTCTTTGCCTAGACCAATGTCCAGTTTTACCTAGGTTTCATCTGGTATTTTTTATAGTTTCAGGTCTTAGATTTAAGTTTTTAATCCATCTTGAGTTGATTTTTGTAGATGGTGAGAAATAGGGATCCAGCTTCATTTTTCTGTGTATGGCAATCCAATTTTCTCAGCACCCTTTATTGAAAAGGCAGTCCTCAGTGTATGTTCTTGTTGAGTTTGTCAAAGATCAGCTGGCTGTGAGTATTTATTTATTTTTTTTTACTTCTACCATAGAATACTACTCAACTACAAAAAGTAATGGCTGTGAGTATTTGGCTTTGTTTCTGGGTTCTATATTCTATTGAACTATGTGTCTGTTAATATTTTTATACAAGTACTATGCTTTTTTGGTTACTATAGCCTTGTAGTATAATTTGAAGTCAGGCAATGTGATGCCTTCAGTTTTGTTCTTTTTGCTTTGGGTTGCTTTGGTTATTTGGACTCTCTTTTGGCTCCATAAGAATTTTAAAATAATTTTTCTAATTCTGTGAAAAATGACATTGGTATTTTGATAGGAATTGCATTGAATGTGTTCATTACTTTGGGCAGTATGGCCATTTTAACAAAATTGATTCTTCCAATCATGAGCATGGGATGTGTTTCCATCTGTGTTATCTAAAATTTCTTTCAGGCTGGGTGCAGTGGCTCATGCCTTATAATCCTAGCACTCTGGGAGGCTGAGGCAGGCAGATTGTTTGAGCTCAGGAGTTCAAGACCAGCCTGAGCAAGAGCGAGACCCCGTCTCTACCAAAATTAGAAGAAAAATTGGCCGGGCATGGTGGTGCATGCCTGTAGTCCCAGCTACTCGGGAGGCTGAGGCAGAAGAATTGCTTGAGGCCAGGAATTTGAGGTTGCTGTGAGCTAGGCTGATGCCACAGCACTCTAGCTGGGGCAACAGAGTGAGACTCTGTCTCAAAAAAAATTTCTTTCATCAGTGATTTGTGGTTTTCCTCTTAGATGTCTTTCGCCTCTTTGGTCAAATTTATTCCTAGGTATTTTATTTGTTTTTTGTTGTTTTTTTTGCAGCCATTGCAAATGGGATTGAATTCTTGATTTGGGTCTCATCTTAGTCATTGTTGATGTATAGAAATGGGATTGATTTTTGTACATTTTATTTTTTAAGTGCCTTGGCTGCATTTTAAAAAGGTTTTTAAAATTTAAATAGATTTGGGGGTACAAGTAGCTTTTTTTTTTTTTTAAATTACTTGGATTAATTGCATAGTGGAGAAGTCTAGATTTTTAATATACTCATCACCCGAATAGTGTACATTGTGCCCAATAGGCCATTTTTCATCCTGCACTCCACTCCAGCCCTCCCCCTTCTGAATCTCTATTGTCCATTATGTCACTCTGTATGACCATGCATCATTGCTTAGCTCCCACTTACAAGTGAGAACATGTGGTATTTGGTTTTTTGTTCTTAGGTTACTTCACTTAGAATGATGGCCTCCACTTCCATCCAAGTTGCTGCCAAACACATTATTTCATTCTTTTTGATGGCTAAGTGGTATCCTGTGGTGTATATGTATACCAGATTTACTTTATCCACCTGCCACTTGATGGGCACTTAGGTTGGTTCCGTATCTTTGCAATTGTGGATTGGGCTGTGATAAACATATATTTAATAGGTGCAGGTGTCTTTTTGCAGGATGAAATGGTAGATCTATTTCTTTGAGAAATTGCCATACTGTTTTCCATAGAGGTTGTACTCGTTTACATTCCCACCAATAGTGTATAAGCATTCCCTTTTTACCGCATCCCTGCCAGCGTCTGTTGTTTTTTGACTTTTTAATAATTGCCATTTTGATGGGTAAGGTGTTACCTCATTGTGGTTTTAATTTGCATTTCCCTAATGATTAGTGATATTGAGTATTTTTTCATATGTCTGTTGGCCATTTAATTCTCTTTTTTTGAAAACTTATGTTCATGTCTTTTGCCCATTTGTTAATGGGGTTATTTGTTTTTTTCTTACTGATTTGTTGGAGTTCCTTATAGATTCTGGATATTAGGCCTTCATATATGTATAGCTTGCAAATGTTTTCTCATATTCTGTATGTTGTCTATTTACTCTCTTGATTATGTCTTCTCCTGTACAGAAGATTTTTAGTTTAATTAAGTTCCATTTATTTATTTTTGACTTTTTAAAAATTTGCCTTTGGGGGTCTTAGTCATAAATTTTTCACTTTGGCCAATGTCGATGATAGTTTTGCCAAGGTTTTCTTCTAATATTTTTGTGGTTGCCGGTGTTACATTTAAGTCTTTAATCCATCTTCAGTTAATTTTTGTATATGGTGAGAGCTAGGGATCCAGTTTCACTATTCTGTGTGAGACTATCCAATTTCCCTAGCACAATTTATTGAATAGGGTGTCTAGCCAGGCATGGTGGCTCTCTCCTGTAGTCTCAGCTACTTGGGAGGCTGAGGCAGGAGGATCGATTGAGCCTGGGAATTTGAGGTTATATTGAGCTATGATGACACCACTGCACTCTATCCCAGGCAACAGAATGAGACCCTGTCTCCATAAAAAAATAAAAATAAGGTGTCCTTTCCCCATTGTATGCTTTTGTCTGCTTTTTTGAAGATTAGTTGATTGTAGGTATTTGGATTTATTTCAGGGTTCTCCATTACATTCCATTAGTCTATGTGTCTATTTTTATAGCAGTATCATGCTGTTTGGGTTACTGTTGCCTTGTAGTATAATTTGAAGTTAGGTAATGTAATGCCTCTAGATTCGTTCTTATTGCTTAGGATTGCTTTGCCTGTTCAGGCTTTTTTTGGTTCCACATGAATTTTAGGTGTTTTTTTTCCTAATTTTGTGAAAAATGACATTGGGATTTTTTTTTTTTTTTTTTTTTTTAGACAGAGTCTCACTCTGTTACCCGGGCTAGAGTGCTGTGGCATCTGTCTAGCTCACAGCAACCTCAAATTCCTGGGCTCAGGTGATCCTCCTGCCTCAGCCTCCCGAGTAGCTGGGACTACAGGCATGTGCCACCATGCCCGCCTAATTTTTTCTATATATTTTTAGTTGGCCAATTAATTTCTTTCTATTTTTAGTAGAGACGGGTCTCACTCTTGCTCAGGCTGGTCTTGAACTGCTGACCTTGAGCGATCCTCCCGCCTCGGCCTCCCAGAGAGCTAGGATTACAGGTGCGAACCACCGCGCCCGGCCGACATTGGCATTTTGATAGGAATTGCACTGAGTCTGTAGGTTATTTGGGCAGTATGGACACTTCAACAATATTGATTCTTCCAGTCCACAAGCATGGGATGCTTTTCCATTTGTTTGTGTCCTCAGTGATTTCTTTCATCAGTGTTTTGTAGTTCTCCTTGTAGACATCTTTCACCTCCTTGGTTACGTATATTTCAAAGTATTTTTTTTTGCAGCGATTGTAAATGGGAATGGGTTCTTCATTTTATTCTCACTTTGGTTATTAATAGTGTATAGAAATGCTACTGATTTGTGTACATGGATTTTGTAACCTGAGACTTGGCTGAATTCATTGATCAATTTTAGGAGTCTTTTCGATGAGTCTTTAGGGTTTTCTAGGTATAAGATCATATCATTGGCAAACAGGGATAGTTTGATTTTCTCTTTTCTAATTTGGATGTTGTTTATTTCTTTCTCTTGCCTGATTGCTTTGGCTAGGAGTTAGAATACTATGATGACTACAAGTGGCAAAAATGGGCATGCTTGTGTAGTTCCAGTTATTAGGGGGATTGTGTCCAGCTTTTCCCCATTCAATATGATGTTGACTGTGGATTTGTTATATATAGCTTTTATTATTTTGAGTGTGTTCCTTCTATGCCTCATTTGCTGAGGGTTTTTATCATGAAGGGAAATTGGATTTTGTTGAATGCTTTTCCTGTGTGTATTGAGATGATCATATGGTTTTTGTTTTTAATTTTGTTTTATGTGGTGTAAATCACATTTATTGACTTGTGTATGTTGAACCATCCTTGTATCCCTGGGATGAAACCCACTTGATCATGGAGAATTATCTTTTTGATGTGCTGTTGGATTTGGTTTGCTAGTATTTTGTTGAGATTTTTGCATCTGTGTTTATCAAGGATATTGGTCTATAGTTTTCTTTTTTGTTGTGTCCTTTCCTGGCTTTGGTATCAGGGTAATATTGGCTTCATAAAATGAGTTAGGGAGGATTTCCTTCTTTTGGATGTTATGGAACAGTTTCAGTAGGACAGGTGCCAGTTCTTTGTAAGTCTGGTAGAATTTGACTGTGATTAAGTCTGGTCCTAGGCTTTTTTTGTTGGTGTATTTCCTATTACTGATTCAGTCGCAGTATTTATTATGGTCTGTTCATGATTTATTTTTCTCCTGATTCAAAATTGGGAGGTTTTGTGTTTTCAAAATTTATCCATTCCTCTAGATTTCCTACTTTGTGTGCATAGAGGTGTTCACAGTATTTTTGAATGATCTTTTGTGTTTCTATGTTATAAGTTATAATATCTCCTTTTTCATTTCTGATTGTGTTTATTTGAATCATCCCTATTCTTTTCTTGGTTAATCTAGCTAGGAGTCTATTGATTTTTATCTTTTCAAAGGGCCAACTTTTCATTTCATTAATCCTTTGTATTTTTAAAAATTTCTATTTCATCTAGGTCTTCTGATCATTGTTATTTCTTGTCTTCTTGTAGCATTGGGTTTGTTTTTTTCTTATATTTCTAGTTTCTTGAAGTGTGACATAGGTTGTTAATTTGTGATCTTTGTCTTTTTTATGCAGGCACTAAAGCCATAATTTTCCATCTTAGCACTGCTTTCACTGTATCCCAGAGATTTCGATAGCTTGTATCACCACTGTCATTCAATTAAAAATTTCTTTGATTTCTGTCTTGATTTCATTTTTGACCCAAAGATTGTTCAGCAGCAGGCTAATTTTCATGTATTTGTATAGTTTTTAGAGTTTCTCTTGGAATTGATTTCTAGTTTTAGTCCACTGTGGTTTGAGAACTTACATGATGTGAGTCAGGTTTTTTTTTTGAGACAAAGTCTCGCTCTGTTGCTGGTGCTAGAGTGCCATGGTGTCAGCCTAGCTTACAGCAACCTCAAACTCCTGGGCTCAAGTGATCCTCCTGCCTCAGCCTCCCGAGTAGCTGGGACTACAGGTGTGTGCCACCACACCTGGCTAGTTTTTTGTTTCTATTTTTAGTAGAGATGGTGTCTCAAATTACTCAGGCTGGTCTCGCTTTTACTCAGTCTGGTCTTGAACTCCTGACCTGAAGCGATCCTCCTGCCTTGGCCTCCCAGAGTGCTAGGATTAGAGACGTGAGCCACCATACCCAGCCTTGTGAGTGAGTTTTTAAAAAAATTTGCTGAGACTTGTTTTGTTGGACTAATTAACATATGATCTGTCTTAGAGAATGCTCCATGTGCTGATAAGAAGAATGTTTATTCTACAGTTTTTGGGTAGAATGTTTTGTGTATGTCTCTTAGGTCTATTTCTTCTAGTGTCTCATTTAAGTCCAGTGTTTCTTTGTTGATTTTCTGCCTTGATGATCTGCCTAGTTCTATCAGTGGAGTGCTGAAGTCCTCCACTATTATTATTTCCTTCCTTCCTTCCTTCCTTCCTTCCTTCCTTCCTTCCTTCCTTCCTTCCTTCCTTCCTTCCTTCCTTACCTACCAACCCAACCAACAAACAAAACACCAAACACACACACCCCCCAAAAAAAAATATTATTATTTATTTTAAAAATTTTTTTTTTATAAAAAAATAAATTAAATTTTAAAAAAAATTTTTAATATAAAAATAAATAATAA